>JBAMYA010000023.1:4672801-4691508 GCA_037176975.1 Arrhamphus sclerolepis | reverse complement strand
GATAGATAGATAGATAGATAGATAGATAGATAGATAGATAGATAGATAGATAGATAGATAGATAGATAGATAAACAAAGCTGCTTCCACAGTAAAATATGCTCAATTAAAAACACAAATGAACAAAAACACATATTGCGCAGGTCCACATACATTCCAGCAAGTAAACAGACCAACAAATCAGACCAGAGCATCAGCAGCATGACAAAGACTCTATGCCTACTTTATTTAACAATCTGACTGATGTAGGAACAAATGAATTTTTAAGTCTGTTAATTCCATGAGCAGAGATTTTAAACCGTTTGCCAGATGGTAACAGTTCGTATTGTGAGTTGAGGATGTGAGCGGGATCAGACGTCCCCTCCGGGCAAGTCTGAGGACAGCCTCTTCATAGATGGACTTCAGGGAGGAATAATTAGTCCTTCCTATCACCTTCACTGCAATTTGGACCATGCGACTAAGTTTAGATTTAAGATGCAAAGAGAGATCACCATACCATGCTGATGGTACTTTCCAACACGGCCTGATAGACTAAAACCATACATTTCTGGTTAACCCCAAAGGCCCCGAGTCTATGTCACAAAAACAGTCTCTGCTGTAGACGGGAGCACAACATATTGACATGAATTTTGCACTTGAACACATTATTTGGGTGGACACCCAGACATTTGTAAGAACAGACCTGGCTGATTTTCAAAAAGTAGGAGATTGCCACTTTTAGCCCTTTTCCACTAGTACCTACTCGACTCGACTCTGCTTTAACGGTTTTCCACTAGGTCATAGTACCAGCTAGTACCTCCTTTTCTCCACCTACTTGGCTGGGGTTCTAACTGAGCTGAGTCGGGCTGAAAATGCAACGTCACCAGACTGCAGGCCACTGATTGGCCACAGACTGACGTCATTGATGAGTCTTCTGAGCGACTCGTCCTCACCCGCCATATTTAAAACTCTGCGACAGCGGTCGTGATTTACTTTGCCTTTGCAACTTTATTTTTACAACTAAACTTTGATACGGCAAAAGATGGCAAACAAGCCTTCTCCGTGGTGCAACGAAGACGCCTCGACGTTCTCCATTGCTGTTGTCGAATATAAAGATGTCACTGCGGTTTGGGCCGCCTTACCATGAAGGCCCCGCCCACATCGAGGTGGTACTGAACTCTAATGGAAAATGACTGAGACCGAGGATATGGACTCCTCATTGAGGAGTCCATATCCTCATGCAGCAAGCCGAGAATAGCAGTATCGTCAGAGAATTTAAAAACATAATTCTCTGTGCAGCCGCTAATGCAATCATTTTATTAAATAGTGAAGAGGACAGGAGAGATAACACAACCTTGGTGAACCCCAGTACTGATGGACCTTGGCTCTGATAAGGTGTTACTGACTCTGACAAGCTCTGATCTGTTTGTTAAAAAAGAATAAAACCATTTGATAAGAAGAGGGTTAAGATTCATCTGCTCTAATTTCTTAATGAGCAGGTGAGGCTGTATCAAAAGCAAAGCTAAAATCTATAAACAGAAGGCGGGCCATAATAGTGCAACACATTGTGTGTCAGTTTAAGTAAAAAATAGATCTGAAAGTGAAAACAGTTCTGATGTGCATGCGAGTGTGGGTTGATCATGACCCTCCCTGGACACCCAGTGAGGAGTTCTACAGACTTATGGCCAGGGGGACAAAAGAGCTCTTGAGTCTGTTTGTGGAGCAGTTCAGAGACAGCAGCCTGCTGCTAAACTACTCCTCTGTCTCATCAGAGTCTGGTGTAGAAGGTGTGGTGGCCAGGATGGACAGAGTCTTCTCCAGGGTCCTTCTCTCTGCCAATGACACCAGAGAGTCCAGGTCTGTGCCCATCACAGATCCAGCCCTCCCCCCAGTCTGTCCAAATGTCCAGCATCCCTCATTTTAATGCCCCCACCCACCCACCCAAACAAACCACGGCATAAAAGAGCTCATTGTTCCCAGGTACTTATAGGTCCTGACCACCTCCATGTCACAGCCCTCGATGGAAATGGGCTGGAGGTGGGGTCTCCTCCTCCTGAAGTCCACCACCAACTCTTTAGTCTTGGAGAGGTTCAGCTGCAGATTGTTAGACCTGCACCATCGCACAAAGTCCTCCACCAGGCCCCTGTACTCCGTCTCCTGTCCATCTCCAATACATCGAGAAGTCACAGTGAGAGGGAGAGTGAGCCTTGTGTAGCAGGTACAGGATGGCATCCTCCACTCCCACCTTTTCCAGGTAGGCAAACTGGAGGGGATCCTGGGCGTGTTGGACCTGGGCCCTGAGGTGTTGAAGCAGGAGCTGCTCCAGGGTCTTCATGATGTGCGACGTCAGGGCCACCGGTCAGAGTTCAGAGACACATGCCAATGGATCAAAGAGCAGTTGTTGCTCTGAAGGGCTGTTCATTTCCAAAAGCCACCTTACCAGCTCCTAAACATGGTGGTGGAGGGGTGATGATTTGGACATCTTCTTTTAACCAAGAACTCTGTGGTAAAGCAAAGAGTCAGCAAAATGGCTGGAAAAAAGAAGAAGGAAGAATTAAAGTTTTTGCAGTGGCCCAGCCAAAGTCCTGCTGAAAAACTGTTGCAGTAGCTTTTTGAGAAATCAGCATAAATGAAAGCTTGCAAAAAATTGATTAATGAAGTTTTGAAGCTGGAAAGAAGAATGGGCCAAATTTGACACATAATGTCATCCAGAAAATGATTACTTTATGGTGGTTTTACAGGCTACTGAATCATGAGGTATACTTGGTTTTTACAATGTTCTTCTCAAAAATGGCTTAATTTTTTGTTAAATAAGTCATTGCACAGTCCTTGTGTTGTTTATCTGTCATTTCCCTAATTTTTCCAACTGGTAAGAATTAGATATCCTAAAATACAAAAAACGTGAATTAAAAAAATGCTGCTTTTCATGATGGTTTTAATTGTTTGACATAAAAGGACATAATTCTCAACCACTCCCAATATCCATTTACTCTAATTTACCCAGTCTCACTAACAAAAGAGTGTAATAAGGTATGTTTGACTATCAGCATGAAGTTATGGAGTATCAATCTTTTTATCTAATTTAACAATTAATTCTAGCCATTTGTGAAAGAGAGCACAGTTAAAATCGAAAGCACTGTGGGAAATGTTGAGATGGTTGGGTCTCAAATTTGAGTGTCTTACATGAGAGTTGGCTACGTAATGATGCTGTCCGCCCTCATCCTGCCTCCTTAAAGTCGTATATTGCCAATTTAACAGTGTTGAATTTGTACAGGATGCCACCTGGTAAAATGTTGTTCATGAACACTGGTGCACACAAAATGAGACATAAGCTGCACATTGCTACGCAAAAAAAAAGGAAGAAGTCAGTATAGTTGTGTAAAAACACAATTCAGACAATTTTTGAAAATTATTTTAGTGAACCGAAATGTTTTGTGGTGTGGAACAACATAGTATTAATTCAATTGTTTGTGCTTTCTATTGGTCATACAACCAAAATGTATGTTTATGTCTAGCATGTCATTTTGAAAAATCCAAGCATGCATTTATGTCGTTGGTATGTACTGTTCCTCTGTTAAATCTAGACAGAGAAATTTAATAATTATTCAAGCTACCATTTGGGTTTATTACAAGAAAATCTCTCCTGCTTATGTACTCTCTGTTGCTTCTGCATCGTAACATGGGTTATGAAATGCTTAATTTTCTGCTGAGATATAAAGCTTATACATGGATGACATGTGAGCACTTGTACCCTGAAGGTACATTCAGCTGGGAAAGTTAATTATAACAGCCCATCAATCCCCTCCCCCATCCTGATGTACTCTGGAAGGTGTAGAGTCTTTATGGTGTTTCAGATTTTCTTTTTGTCCCCAAAGGATTTCTATGAGTCTTGGGAAATATTTACCTCACATTAGCAGTGCCTCTTCAGTATTCAGCCACCTGCAGGTCCTCATATCTTCAAAGCTTTTTGCTTCTCTTTTATATATATATATATTTCCCTTTTAGGTGGTGTGCAGCGACAGCGCAGGGCCTGCAGCCTGCAGGGTTTCTATGAGGTTATATATGAGGGGAGTGGGGGGGCTTAGAAGATACTAGCGATCATGATACATAGTGTGTCATTCTCTGAACTGCAGCTGCATTGCTGGGGTTTCCTGAGCCAAGCCGTCCATCCTCACATTTCACAGCTTTGACATGTCTGCAGCAATGAGACAAGGATTTTCTGTGTCTGTGCCAAGTCCTCACACAACCACTTACTCCCTCTGAGAGAAGAGCATCTGCATCCTGGCTGCCGCTTCCCGGCTTGCAGGGGTCATCCCCCAGTCTACGTTATTACAGAGGACATCAGGCTGCACTCTCCATAAATTAAATCTGGGAGTGCATTTACAGAGGGACAGAGAATCTGAGTCCAACCTAATACTTTCACACAGCAATTTAGTAAGGAAATGCTATGTCTTCTTCTATCTATTTTTTAAAGTTGTTCTTGTTTTTAATCCATATTCCAATTCCAAAAGAGGTTGAATAAACTGCATTAACCTCCATCATATATCCGTATGACCTTTTTTGTAATATAAACATAAAGTAATATAAAGTATTATATTTTATTTCTTCTCCATTCAATTGTGTATTCATTTTTGTGAGTGCATGTTCAAACAGATCGGAACACATTTTGTATGTTCAAGTATTCAATAATTAATCAACAATCTGTATTGATTCACTGACATGAAGACCATGGCTTGACCTCTTCAGTGAAGACCTTTGTAACCCTTTCCTAATTTAAATCTTACATTTACAACCCACCACCATCCCAAAGGGGCATTTGTCACCTGTCCAAGGGGACCCCTTAATGGCTTCCAATACTGTGTACTTCATGGCTCAATCCTCTAATCCCATGAATTTAAAGGGGCATACGATAAAGTAAAGTTGCTCATCATCATGGGAGGATTATTAAGACATACATTCACATATCCTCTGATTATAATAACATGGATGTATTCCCTGCAGAAATATTTCATTTTTGAAAGCATAGTCACGAAATGGTGATAAATGATCACTTTAAGCAAGCTTTTGATTGTGAGCAGGCCCCCTGCTGGTTGCATCAGTGGACCTTGCCCTGAGGAAAAAAATGATCTGCTTTCATGCAACATCAAATTAAACATACCCCCCCAGCCATTTGTCAGTTCAGAAATTATTTCAATCGCGGAGGTGCAGCTCATTCTCAAAAGAGAGCAGACAGGAAAAGTTTAATCACACAAAATGGTTTAAAGCACATTGCATGTTAAACAGCCGTTTTCATTTTTATTAACTTTTACTAACTCGGGTTTTATTTTTGAACCAGACCCGGGTCACGAAGCGTTTTCCCCCTCAGCTGCAACAGAAGCCGTCACCCTCATGGCACACTTCTTAAACCAACCACCATTTATAGCCTCGCGGTCACAAACAATCTTATTATGAGATTTAAACTTTGCCTCGGCCAGTCTGAAGGATGAGCACGAGCTCCTCTCGCAGTTATTCCCCGCCGTTTCCCAACTGATACAGTAGAAGCGTGCTACCTACACGCCTCCTATGACTGTGGTTGAACGCTGGTGTGAGCTCTGGTGTAATAGAAAGACCCAAGCAGGGCTCCGGGTCTCGTCAGAACACAAAAAGGAGAGCAAAGAGAGGAGCTCAGCCCTGAATTAAATCACTCACCGCTAAATGGATCTTTGAGATTCTCCCTTGACGCAGACAGTCGCTTCTTCGGCGTCCTCAAACGAAAACAGAAATTGAGGATTCTTTCTTTTTAAACAGTTCTTTTCATTTTTTTCTTTTTTACTGTCCTTCAGATACATCTCATATCTCTTTTGAAAATGTCTTATGTCCGTGGTGAGATTCAGTGAACTGTCAGCTTTGCATCGGAACGAGCTTTTCACTCAGCGGTCGTAAAGCAGGTAAGTTGTAACATTTCTGATTTTTTAAATTACTTTTTTTTTTTTTAAGCCATTAGATTTTGAAAGATCGCATGCTGGAAACGACTTTATTTCTATTTCGCATCCATATGAGGATAGAGGGGAATCTCTGAGATCAGATGCTGACATTTTAAAGAGTATAGCGGTGGCTCGGTGGTTCAGCTGTTTGTGCATACGCTGTGTGGAACAAGTAACTCGTGCATATACTTTCAAAATGCACAGCTCAACTCGGACACGAGCATGCTGAAGCCGGTGCATTTTACCATAGTTTGAGGGAGATCTTTGCGCCCCGACGTGATGAAGACGTTGCATGGAGGTACTTTTCTCGCCTTGGCTCGTATTTGTGTTGTATGTCAGCAGCACATAATTCGTCTTTCTGTTAATTCTTTATAAAGAAAATCTAAATAGTGATGCGTGTTGAAACGCAGTAGAGATGCATTTGCTCTGTCGTGGCTGAATCTGATAGAGTCTCAGACACAACTGAGCACTTTGCATCTGGAAACCTCCACTAAACGACTCGAGGTGTCACTTCAGCACCATGGACAGCTCCGGGGCCGATTACTGAACCAGTAAAGGCGGAACTTTATTCCAGATTCCACACAAATAAACTGGAATTACTTCAGTGACTGTGAGCTTTTAGAATATCAGCCGTTACTTTATCCCTTTCCCTGATGAAAATGGAAGAAATAAAGCATTCTTCCTTGAACACTAGGCCATACTCAGCCAACACCACAGACACATAATGACAGTATCACGAATCTGTATGTGAAATTGACAAAACACTGTCATGACAAGTCACGAAAAGAGAGAACTTCAAACCCAATATTAAAATGATTAGTGCATCTAATGGCCTCAAGATACAATGTTGATGTTATTACACAGTGTTGCACTTAGAGTAGGCTTGTGCAGACTCATTCAGATTAGCTGGGGATTTTGCTGCATGTGTGCAATCTGTCTAAAGAATGGATTCTGAATACTGGATGGCAGACATTTCTTTTTGTTTGCATTGCACAAGGTTTCATATGGATTTATTTCTCTTTGTAAAATTATCATATGTCCTGATATCTGAAGATAACTAACCAAATCTCCGGTCTTTGACACAGTAGCAGTGAAGTAATGGGTTCAAAAACATGCTGAAACAACATAAGGATACTGTAATTCTAGACATGTTGTCACAGTTACCAAAGAAATATTACAGTACTATGGCAACAATGGTGTGTTGTACTAATGGAATTTAATATCCTTGAAAGCATTTTGAGTATTGAGCTTAAACGATCTTTTTTCACTCCTTGTCACTGTCTGCCCTCATCCATGTCATTTCACACTCAGACTCAGCCTGATCTTAGCCTTTCCCATGAGTGTGAATCACCGCGTTATGCCTTTAAACTTCTGATGTCAACAGTTATGACAGTTTCAAAACATTTTCGTTTTGCTGCTGTTGCTAAAGTTGTCTCGCGTTTGCCTTCGCATCTCCCTTTTTCCTGTTCCCGTCTCCCTTATCTTGATCATACAGCTGGATGATTGAGTCAGCTGTTTTGTATGCAAGCTGCCTTAGCTTGGCTCTTTGTGGAGGGGAGAGAAAGAGATCGTGCCGAGGATACTGAAAGAGAATTACAGCTTCTCATGACCATGAGGAGCAGAAAAGACGAGCATGCCCTGTTCGATAAATTGCTGTTTGAGAGAGGCAGATATCCTAGGGGGACAGCAGTTTTGGAAATGTGACCAACCTTTCTAAATGGAAATAGCTGTGTGCATTACAGTTTTGCGAAGCTTTACACTATATAACTTGGAATTATGCATCCAGAATTATTTAATGCCAGTTTAGGCTGTGGATTGAAAGCTATGTAATATAAAGATACATATTATTTCTATCTATCAAAATAAACAATTTTTGCCTCGCTATATTTCTATTTTATGCCAAAAGCTAGGACCCAAAAGAGGAGATTTTTTTTATTACTTATTTTGTTTAGTTAGTATATTGCTCTTTATTCTAGGGGCACAGAAGATGCAAGAATAGTGAAAATGTGTAATTGTGAGTATCTATCTCATAACGTTTCCAGTGCCAGTTGTACTGTATGGTTAACATTGTGTAAAGTGTAATCAACAGAACCAGATAGGATTTGTAGACAAAACTGTGAAACATATGGTACAACAGCATGGCCTAATTTAGTGCCACAGCTCTCAACAACCGTTAAAACTTATTGTGCTTTGAGTAGTGCGTGCCATTTTATAAGAGCTGTTGCACCACCTCAGTTGCGAGAGTCCCATGTGACACTCGGCTGTTTTATTAAAGCAAGAATGAGGCGGTTTTCCTCTATGTTCCAGAATTGAAGGAACATGAAATTAGGCACCGAGGGAAAACAAATCAAAGGAAGAGAAACACGTCTTTTTATATTTTTTTTCCACAGCAAGTACCAAATGGATAGAGGAAACAGAAGCCTGTATGGGCAGTCACATTGGATCTAAACAGGATATTCTACATTAAAGCTCATCAGATTAGTAATATAATCCTCTAAATTCATGGTACTAATTACATTCTATCAGAATCAGTTACTCAGTGTGTTTAATTTTGGTTATAATCTAATCTAAACTAGTAGCTGTGTGTATTGCTTCTCTATAAGATGCTTCAGGGGCACGGCCATAGATTGTTAAACAGAATTATTTGATGCTGAATGACTCAACTTGATCCTGGCAGAGTTTCTTGACATTTATTTCATGTACCCATTCTTATTCCATTATAAATAGAAAGCCATTTTTAGTTTCTTTCATATACAAGTATTTGATAAAAAACAAAGGAAGAACAAGTATTTTTGATACTTCAAAGCACAATAAAAAGTGCAGTTCTTGTTTGCCTTTGTTCTTTCCTTTGATATTTGAACTTAGGAGCCATTTGTTGGTGGAATGTTGATATTTTTATGAAGCTCTAATGTATATGCAATATGATATAACCAAACTTATCAGTCTCAGCCATGTTGAAAGACGCAAAGTCTTCATCTCATAAACCAAACAACACCTTGCCTTGCTTCATGAGATGGAGTTAAAGGCAGGGTAAGTGATTCCATGTGATTTCTAGCCCAGAACGCTGCTGTGTTCAAATATGAGCATACATGACATCATCCAGAAATATTCTACCATACCTTCAAGTTGTCTTCAACATCACCATTGTTGTTCTTTCTGGGAACTCACTATTAGGTTTCTTTAAGTGAGTCTTCAGGCACAGTCACTTTGATTTTTTTCATACTTCATGCTCATTTTTGTTCAGTGCTCATATTTTCTTATGTGCAAAGTCAAATAATTTCCACTCGATAGATGAGAATGTGCAAACAGGTCGGGCAGGAGATCTTTTTCAGATGTATTTTTCGCTATATTATGCTTAAAAATTCATTTATAGAAATTATCTTTTGACACCAATAGCAAACACTTGATTAAATGGTCTGTTGTCAAAACAAAAATGTGGATGAGACTGGTTCTCACAGCCTCCCTGGACCATTGCTGTGCCTGTCAAACTTTCTTTTTCTTCAGCGAACTAAGATTGTGCATTTGTGTCCTCTAGAGGTGTGAAGGAAGGGGTTGTACTTTTTGTTTGTTTTCCAGATCTTGCTGACTCATATTGGTTTTCCAAGGTCTCCTACTCAACCTTTAAGGTTTGGCTTCTAAGCAGCTTTCACCGCAAGATCCAAGCAGGTACTCCAGCTGCTTAAATGCACCAACATGGGAATATGACAGAGTCTGTGCAGGATGGACGTCTTTCATGTTAAAACCATGCATAACGAACAACATGAGTTTTCATTGTTATTGACCAGGTTTGCCAAATCATCTACTCAAATGATACACAGTTTATAATAAATAATGCACGTCTGTAATCCAGCGTTGCTCTTATTAACATTATTTTGGACATAACATAAAAGAATGAGGCTTCCCTCTTTTTTGAGTCCATATCAAGGTTGAACAAACGTTATATCAACATTTTATTCATTTAATCATTTTCAACAGGAAGGAAAATTACCAATCTTTAAAATTCTTCTAAAGCTGTCCTTCTATTTTTTTTTTTCTTAATTTGAGTACCTTGTTTGTTGGATGATGCAATAAATATTCAGACCAGCCTCAGAAATACACCAGTATAGCCCTTACCTTGATTTAACTCTTCCCAACAATCATATTTCAGAACCATTAACTGTTAAGAGTTATTTATCTATTTATTTAATTTTATTTTTTTTAAAGAGTTCTGCTTGAGGGCGATGGATATTTAAAGGAAATGTTTCTGGCAGTAATTTAACATTCTGGGAAGGTAGACTATTGGTTGAGGTTTTCTGATGTCTAACGAAGGCTGCAATGAGCAGATAAGGCTGAAAATACAAAAAAAAAGTGCTGCACCTTAAATGGAGCTGCCCTTGGGCACTTCTTCTTGAGACAATGTGAAACCAAGATGCACTACAGATGATATTTCCTTGAATGCTTGCAAATCATTAGGAAACTTCACCTTGAATCAGCACCTCATGAGTCATTAACTCCACAGTGCATTTACAGAGTCATGGCTTGGTCTCATTTCAGGAAAGTATTTGAATTTACTCAGGGGAGTTTATTAAAAGTGGCACCAATGACTCTTTGAATTCCAGGCATGTTTCAAGGGAAAGACTGTGGCAGGTGCAACCATTATCTCTCTGAGCTTTCATTTCTTCTGCCTCCCATTACTTTGTCGCTGAGATGAAAATGGGATGACTGCCTTTTATGATGGCGGCGTTCACATATGCCTTGAGAAAAAAACAAAAACATCGATTGCCCAGGACTACATATGTGCGCGAGAAGAAGGCAGTAGGCGATACCACTCATATGCTGTGGGGATCAATCCGGGGTTGTGGAGATTCACTCAACGGTGTGAAACAATCATCATTCATTTAGGAGTGAACAAAAAATTAATCCAGTTCAGAATGCCAGAAACGTTTGTGTAGTTTCCTCAGCCACCTGCTGGCTGCCTTATGATGCATGAAACCCTTTAGTAAACAAGCATCACAAAATGGCAGAGTGATCTGCAGTGAACATTACTCTGCCTCTTATTTGCCGTCTTCTCTGCACTGTAATTAGATGATGGGTTTCATGGCAGTGTATAGGGAGGCACCTGCTCGGCTTGATGGATATCGTGCGTTACAGGTGGCCCATAACGGTCCCATCACAGTTCAGTTTGGAACAGTGATATAATGATGGACGCAGCAGAGAGTGTCAAACAAGTGTCATGTTTTTATTGCAGACAAAGCACCAAAAGAGATGTTGAGAAGCTTTTAGGCATCTAAAATCCCGACAAAGCAGAATTTTTAAATACAATCCATGTAAGCATAGACTCAGCTCATGCTGTATATGCATGGCTGCTGAGGCTCTGTACGCGCGCTGCATATTTCCTCTGTGCATTGTGTTTTAGACACACAACAAACCCATTTTAATTGAGGGCATGAAGCAGTCGTCTCTGTTTCATTTCATGAAACTTGGATGACAAGTCTGTCTCACAGGACACCACATCTATATGTTCTGTTTGTACAACTGAGAGAAAAAAGTAGAAATATACAGATGACCATAGACTGTATAATGTGAACTGGACAAAGTCTATGTCATGTCATCCATCTGAGTTTCTGAAGAGTCCCTTAGGAGCCACTTTATTTTTTGTTTAGACCTACAAGGGATGCCATGTTGGCAGAACTAACTCCACCAAACCCTGGCTAATGTAAAAATGGCGAAACATACAGTAGAAATGAGCCTGGAAGCCTCGTTTCAGCTTCGTTTCAGTCTCGTTTCAGTCTCGTTTCAGCCTTGTTTCAGTCCGTGTTTCAGTCCGTGTTTCCAGAGAAGAAATAAGGTCTGCCAGTGCTAGTTTAGCTTCAGCCCAGAAATAGCAACAACAGAAACATAAAAATGCACCAGCATGCAGTTGAATGTGATTTTTTTTTTTTCTTTCTTTTTTTTTTTTTTTGAAATCTGGATGTAAATATGTGTATTTCTGCTGCAAAGTTGGATATTTTAATAAGAACTCGCCTTTGGAGTCAGCCCCTAGTGGTCACTCACAGCACTGCATGTTTTCAGTTCTTCCTGGGTTCTCGGCAGTTGCAGCTCCTTGTTCATGACACGCATTTTTAACAATTACGAAAACTTGTGTAAAAGTCAGCTGATGTGATGTGAGTTTTGTTTGTTTTTGTCTCCATACGACACAAGATAAAATGATCAGAGGAGTTGTGCTGTTTGCTGTTTCTCACATATGTTCAAAGCATCTCTGCATATCTGAATACGAATGCATTTGTATTTGCTTGCACCCCTAAAAACTATACACCTGATGCCTGAAAATGAATAGAAGTACATAAACTATTGCTATAAAAGGCTGTTTTATTATTTATGTCACATGTGCCTTTGATTCTAGTTTTGACAAAGTAAAATTACAGGTCTGTCAAACGTCAGCACTCAATACAAAATCACATATAATTTGTCAATCACAGTAAAAGCGGTTATAGACCATGTATTTAGCTGTCATCAAGCTGCGAATGTGGGTTGCAGATGCAGACATTAATATATCTATTATTTCTTCTGCTCTTCCTACTAGAAAAGACTAAAACCAAAATTGTGATCCTGCAATCAAAGGCTTTTCCTTTTTGTTTTGTAGCCTGACAAAGTTCATTTAGCAGCTGCAGAGGAGATGCACTGCTGCACCTTTATAATGAAAGCCTTTTTTTTTTTTGCTTTGCATAAATCCTCATCAGCTGCACCTACAAGAGCAGACATCTTCTTTTTCAACGGAGGCTTGACTCATTGTGAGGTTGAATGGCAATGCATTTCTATTGATCAATCAAACCAAACGCACACACACTCTCACACACACAATATGAAGAATGAAAAATGAATTCGATTAATTAAATTCAACAGATGTGAATGAACAATATGTCATGATGATGTATATATCATTAACTGGATAGCGGGAGTAAAAAAGCTGTTCGCAGTATTCTGCATTCAAGCTTAACGGCATCAAGTACGTTTAAAAAAAACAACAAAAAAGTACATTGATTAGCAATTATTTTAATGACTACCAACTGCTTGACAAAAGCTCTTGCACTCTGTTACGAGACTCACAAAAAGGTGTGCATGTGCAAAGCACACAAACATACTGACCATCAGTGAAGACAGAAATAAAACAGGACACCAGTCACATTAATTGGTTCCTTTGGGAAATATAGAAAGCAAAGAGTAAGTCTGTTAAGTCCGATGCACTTAGAGTCTACCAAATAAGAAGTATGTTTAAGATTCTGTGCTGCCAATCTGTCAAAATAAGGCACATATGTGCAGCAATGGTGTAAAAAGCTGATTAAACTGCTGACTGGCAACGTAGCCAGCATGATTAAGTGGTTTGTAGTTTCACACCAATTTGGAAATTTAATTCAGCCAGTACAGCATTGCCAGCAAACTGGTTCCTCTGGATTTGACTTTCACTTCTAGGGGGCAGTACCAACAGACTACACTAGAAGATGCTGAATAGTATTCAGCAGTTTATATTCCAAATATAATTTCATTTCAAATGTTTAATCGATGAGTTAATCAACACTGAGCTGTGAATAAAGACCAAACAGTGCACAGTCATTTCTACTTTAAAGGTTATGACTAGTAGTGCTGTTAACTATAAGAAGAGACCACTTCAACTGGTTTTGGTTGCCTGAAACAGCTATTTCAGCCCTTTGTTTAAGGTTTTTAGCTTTAAGGACTAAACCAAGGACACCAGCTGGAGTACCGTTAGCTTATCAGCTTCTTGTAGCAGCTGGGTCCTCAACTAAAGCCACCTTTGTTTCAGATAACTTTATGACCCATAATGGCGGACCACTAATCAGCGGTCGGTTGTTAATGCTCCACTGCAGTTGGTTAGGGGAGCTGTTCCGTGGAGCTCTGCCAGTCCTTGTTCCAGTTATCGCAACACTTGCTAAGCACATTGTTTTGGTAGCAACAAGTGAAACTAGGACGTTTGGACACATTTGAACACAGTGAAGGGTACGTATCTATGGTGATGGGGTGTGGTTTTGCTCAGCTGGAGGAGCAGATGTGACGTGGTGATTCAAGGGAACAGCATCAATGAGGGACAAAGGGACACACCTCTGCTGCACCGTTGTCCCTGTCCCTCTACTTTATGCAGTTGTGTCCTTACTGACTAGGGGTTTGAATAGCTAGGAGCTGCTATTGTGACATTTGTGAGTATCATGGGTTAGCGTTAGTTAAAATAGCTACCTTGTAATCTGGTTTCCAGGCCTGCTTGAACCTCCCATCTCTCTGCAATTGGATGAACCATTGTTGGGTGGTGTCAGTTCCTGCCAAAGCTGATGGTGACATCACAGGGGCTTTCCCCAGTTCTGTCTATACACCCTGTGCAATCAGACTACAAAGAATGTGACGACCAGACGAGCAACAAGCTGTTACTAGGTGTTCCTGGCAACCCCACAGCTGTGTTTGTTTCTCTCAGTAGTTTACTCCTCCCTGAGTCATCACATTAATCCCCCCCAAGTGTGATTGGTTTGGTATGTTATTGACTCGTGGAAATTGCCGTCATTGGTAGGGGAACCACCCCATTTCATGAGAGAGACTTTACACACAGGGAACGGGGATGAATGGTCAGTCCAGCCGCCACGTGCCGAACTAATCACCCAATGAGAGATTTCCTGGGTGCCATGGTGGTATGAAGGCAATCAATACAGGACACTCCTGCTCTCTGAAAGTTAAGTTAATCTGCTTTACACTGAGCTGTACACTAAGGATGCACCCGCGGAAATTAACCTGTTAAACGGCTCCTGTAAGTATGAAGTCTTAAGTATCTAAGCATTTTCTCCATCGCAAGCGTGCAACAGTTTAAGTTCCTGGATGCACACAGATGCAAAGAAAAGTACTCTGAAGATTTTTGATTTAGCGGTTAAAGGAAACTGGCGTCACTTTAATTCATGCAGAACAGGAGCAGACACGAAGGAGCTCTCTTTTCTCCTCACCGCTTCCAGGTATCTGTCCCAGTTTTGTGTTATTTGTCTCCAGAAAAGAAAATTGTGTAAATGTGCCTAAAAAAAGAGAAAAGAAAGGACTCCTGCCAGTCCCAATCCATTCAAGCCAACATCAATAAACCTTAAATTTTCCACTTTATTTGACTGCATTTCTGCAGCTGCCGCGCCCAGTTAAATTGGACGAAATAAAAGCTTGGGATCAAACACTTAAATTTAATTAAACAGCGCTCTCTTAATTTTGCTTTAATGCAGACGTGCCCCTGAACTGCAGATTGCTCCAGACTATTTACTTTGAAAAAGAAATATGGTAAAATAAAAATTGAAAGTGTGCCTTAATGTGGCCACTGCAGTGAGTAAGCCAGGAAAGAATGTCAGGAACATGAAAAGAAAAAAAAAAGGCAAAAAACAAACAAAGAAAATAGCAGTTTTGTCCCTACATTTATAAAAACACATTCACTTAGATTCAGCTCACAGTGATGCTGGAAAATCTACTTAACTTAGAGAACTTTTTTTGCTCTTTGCACCCAATTGCCCCTCACCAACAGAGCAAACATTTCTACAATCATCTGAAGTGAAAGCCCAGAAGACCGGGTGCAATCAGATGATCAGTTCAGGACTCATCTAGGCTTTGAAGTCGTGTGAAGGTCATCCGTTAATCTTCCACCACCCAGCAGGCAAGCACATTGTACCCGTGTCTGATGAATGACTTGAGCAAGCCAATTTCTTACCGTTGAGCTATAGAAGCCATATGGAGGACATATCGCAGAGCTTCTATGTACTTCAGCATTGACCCATTTATTTGGCTGAATGACTTGGGGTTTTTACATGATGTATATATTTATATTACATAATTTAAGGCACCGAAATGACGGAGCATCCCATTTATGAGCATGGATGGAGATCAGTGATGGATTCCTGTTCATCAGAAATCTCATGTTCCAGGTGTCGTTGCTGATGTTACTGATTTAAATGTTTAAATCGCTTCTTGGTGAAAGTCATCTTTCACAGAAGAAAATTCAGGATGATCTCAACTATCAGCATTATTTCTATACCAAAATAATGTATATTGTATATATATGTATGTAAAAAATTTTTTTTTAATGCATTAGTTGCATTAAGAGCTTATTTTTCTATAATGGATGTTGTTTGAAAACAATAGACAAAAAAAGAAAAAGAAAAGCCATTTCTTTCAGCCTATTATGTATTTTGGCTATTTATTATGGTACTTTTCTTTTTATGGATTGTTTTCTAAGTTGAGCAAAACTAACAGTTAACTTGCTCTACCGGTATCAGCTACAAGAAGCTGCAATAAGCAGAAAAATCATAATGATGGATTTATAATATCTGAAACACTAAATCTTTTCTTGTTTGTTGCTATTTTTTACCTCAGCCATATTTGACCTCTTGAACAGGGGCGACTGGCCCATAGTGGGCGATAGTGCATCGCCCTCATTAAACCACATGAAAAAAAAGAGAAAAAAGAGTTTATTTTGCTGGTCCAAGTCTTAATATTATTGACCAATCAGCAGCCTGAATGACACTTCCCCACCAGCAGCCCCACCCCCTTCGGGTGATTTCAGTCAGATTGAAAATCGCCCCGGGCGTTGTCATAGACTTACATGTTGAGATTTTCTTTTTCAAAATTTTGGACCCTACAATTAATTTCTATGAGCTCCGGGAGGGCTTGCCCCAATGTAGTTTCGTTATATGCACTGATGCGTGCTGGGGCAATACGTACAAACAAAAAATAAACGTACAGCGCAGAAAAACAAAACAAAAAGATACGTACAGCACGGAAAAACAAAACAAGAAGATACATACAACGTGGAAAAAACAAAACAAAAAGATACGTACAGCGTGGAAAAACAAAAAAGATACGTACAGTGCAAAAAAACAAACAAAAAAGAAACGTACAGTGCGGAAAAACAAAACAAAAAGATACGTACAGCGCGGAAAAACAAAACAAAAAGATACGTACAGCGTGGAAAAAACAAAACAAAAAGATACGTACAGCGTGGAAAAAACAAAACAAAAAGATACGTATAGTGTGGAAAAACAAAAAAGATATGTACAGCGCAAAAAAAACAAAAAAGAAACGTACAGTGCGGAAAAACAAAACAAAAAGATACGTACAGCACGGAAAAACAAACAAAAAAGATACGTACAGCGTGGAAAAAACAAAACAAAAATATACGTACGGCGTGGAAAAAAAAGATATGTACAGTGCGGAAAAAAAGATATGTACAGTGCGCACGCGCGGTCAGGAAGCCACCAGATCAACGTCGCGGCCATGGCTAGCAACTCCAACTCCATCACTTCTTTGAAGGAGTTACCATTCAGTCACTGAAATAAGGTGGACAAATTGACTATTAAAGAATTGGGACAACCCAGACCAAATTTAAAAATCAAGCAAGTGTCAACAAAAGCGGGGAGCTGGTACCAGGGGAAAACATGGCTAGCATAATTTTGATCATTTCTGAAATTGTTGAAGAAGTTTATGAAAAACAAAAAAGGTAGAAAAAAATACAGATGTATTGAAGGATTTTATAGCCGTTCTTTTGGACGTGTACACTTTTTTTTGAGGGTACGGAGTGTAACTTTTTTTAAGATAGTAGTAGGCTTAAACAATTCAATGTAACACTGTAAAGGTACCTATCTGACTTTTATTTATTATTATTTTACTCATTACTCATCAATGCAGCAGTTTCCCCCGCTGAAAAATCATGCTGAGGAAGAAGTTTATGTGTGGATTAGCAGTCATCTACTATAAAACTTTGGAAATGCTACTACAGAAGAAAGTTACAAGCGATCAATAAACTGAAATTATGACATCAGTAACCATCGCCGCTTTAGTTGCACTGAGAACGACTGCTGATCCAAACGGCAAACAGTCCTGCAGTTCTGGGAGCTGTTTGGATTTTGAATTAGGAGCAGCCAGACAGCTTCAGAATGAAGAAAAGCCTGGACCCCCCTCTCCCACCCCTACACAGTCATGGATATGTAACCTCAGAGGCTTGTTTAATTCTACTGCAAAGTTGACACTTTTAACATGGCGGGAGGGGGGTTAATGGGGATTTGCAGAGGAAGGTGGCAGAAGTTAAAAGTAGAGGTAGAAGTAACAGATAATATATAAAAATCTGTGCATTACACAAAACAGCAAAGTTGAATTAAACCCCGGATGTGGCTGCAACCTCGACATTTTGAGAACAGGCTGAAATAGAGGCAGTGATTCTTGTGATGTAGTGGAAACAGCGAGAAGTGAATAAGATTGGTGCAAAATTAGGAACCATGTGACCCTGACCGGACCTTTAATGTGGGACAAGTGACTCACAACATCACACAGAGAGGACTCTCAGAGTAAAGCTGGGCTGAAAGAGAAGAAGCTTTGAGGACCAGCTAAGGAGGGCAGGTTGTAAAAACATAAAAGTAAATAAATAAATAAAAAACACAAAAAGAAAAAGAAAATGATAATAGGATAGCTGTCTCATCAATTTCATCAGTCATAGGTCCAGGCTTTGAAACCTGTGAATGACCTTGTTTGCTGTACTGCAGGGATCAAAGGTCAGTCTGAGAAAATAATCAAAGGAAATGTGTTTTTATAGCTACTGACACGGTGGGCGGGCTACCCAGTGAACTGAAAGGATGGTTAAAAACAGAGTTCAAAAAGTCTTTGCAGGTTTGAAAACCAACCAGCCCACACAAATCCACACACACACACACACACCCACTCTCCACCAGCAGAACCACCACTGGCTCTGGAAAGGCTTGTTTTGGGTCAGGAG
>JBAMYA010000023.1:4645209-4664579 GCA_037176975.1 Arrhamphus sclerolepis | reverse complement strand
GGCCATGATGCTTCACTTGATATATAAATCAAACTTTATTAGGATTTACTGTGGGTTACTATAAATGCAATGGACACAAAAAAACAAAAACAAAAAAACAAAAACAAAAACATTATACCACTAATTAGCTTAAAAATTACATTTGGCAAGTTAATTCTGTTCTTCTATTATTACCTCTGTTTCTGAACATAATCTTCTTATCGTTTTATGATAAAACAGCCGTCTGTCTTCTCCTTCCATGTATTTTTCCTCACAAAGGCTCCTATCACTGCAGCCTGAACTGCCGTGCTGTGACTCATTTGCAGTCATATGCATCAGAAACCACACAAGCCCCAATCACACAGGGATTTCTGGTGACCCGGTGTTGTAAGACGCGATCCATGTAACCCACAAAGTCTTCTGGGGATGAAAACTTGCTGTGGGGCTTTGTCACTTGTCATGTTCTCTCTCTCCCTGCTGGTCAGTTGTCACGCTGAAATGCCAAAAAAAAAAGGGGAGTTAATATACAGAAAACAAAAGTATAAATTTTATTATCTTTGATAAAAGAACAATGCACAATTTTTTTTTTGACCCTTTCTGGTTTCTATTTGCAGCCGACATCATAATCTGTAATTATTTTATCAATCATGTCAACATGGACCTTGCAGTTTTCAAGCAGCTACTTTTCAGTCCACTTGTCTTTTTCCTTGAAAGCAAGATTACATACCATTTTGTGATTTATTCATCTCATTCCAAAACAGAGAAGATGAAAAATATATTCAATTTTTTATGGGAACATGATTGTTCCTATGTGCGCCACATCCAGCGCTTTCATGATCATTAGAGCACACACTGAGGATGCATTTGGAAAAAAAAGAAAAAAAATCATATATTTGCACATATTCATAGGCTCATACAGCAGATGAAAATGAGTTGACTGCCAACTGTGTTGCTTTCTGCAATAATCATATATGAAAAGAAAAAAAAAAAACAGGCCCTTTTGAAATTACATAACATGTCCTCTTGCAATGCTGGAGCGATGCCAATGGTAGCTTTAAGGGAGCAGCTAGACAGAGCTTCTCTTCTCTTTTTAATGTGCTCTAGATATACAGCCATGAGCTAACACACGTCCCCCGCTAGCCTACATACACACTCCTCCAGTTTTTGTTCCGTGGAACTGGCCTCCATCTCTTTCAGTCGTCGACTTTCCCCAAAGCACCAACGCTGGTTTTCAATGGTCAGGCGGGAGGAGTGCTCTCTTTTTTTGTATATTGTTTTTATTGACTCGGACAGATGAAGAGCACAGACTGAGAGACTTGGAGAGGAAACATAGGCATCAGATGATACCCTTGGGGAAGTTAATTCAATTCAGCTTATTTATATTGCACCAATCTACAACCAGCCATCTTAGGGCACTTTACACAGAAAATAAGTCCAATGCAAATCCAATTAAAAACAGCCAAATATAATCTAATTATTCTTCAATCCAATTCAGTATAACTGTATTCATATATTTAGCCTTGTTAAAGAAAATAACAGATTCCCGTGACTCTTCAGGCTGATTCATTCCGACTTCCTGAGTATCATGAGCCTAGGGTCACAGTGGACTTGACTTCCTATTAACATTAATTCTCTTCCACCAGAACCAGACTCAGGGACTGCAGATATCTACCTCACCTGTTTTAGGGGATAAAAGGATGGATACACAGAAAGAAAAACAACATAACAAGGAGATGTGCTCCTGACACCATGGGACGGCCGCCAGATGTCTAGACATGCAGCATCATAACTGCTAAAATAAAAGCTTTATTAGAAAGGAGAGTTTTACATCTAATCTTAAAGGTTGAGAGGGTTTCTGGGTAACTGGGAGCTGGTACTGCAAGAAAGGAGTCTGCTAAATGAAGGCTCTGCATCCCATAGTACCTTTGGAAACTGCGGGAGCCATAAAACCTGCAGTCTGAGAAAAACATGCATTGTTGGGATTAAAAAGAAACCTAAAAAGGTTTTTATGAGCAGGAAAAGGAGAAGGAATTTCACCTTGAACCAATAAATATTAACTAAAAATGAAGACGAAAGATCTCTCCATCGAATTCTTATCAACTACTAGATTTTTACAGTAATTGCTATCGTGAAAAGGAATTGCAACAGTCTAATTATGAAGAGCTAGTTTTCCTGCAACACTGAGACAGGATATTCTCAGTTTTAGTGGTTTTACATAGATGAGAGAATGTAAGTCCTGGTAAGTTGTTTAATGTGTGAATTAAAGAGTAACAGTTAAAAAACAAACAAAAAAACAATCTTCAAGCTTCATCACAGTGGGCTAATATGACAGCCACATGGTTAGATAGTTCATTTAGCTCCAAAGACAACATCTTTAGTCTGAAAAACCAAAAAGATTTAAAACCATCCAGGCCATTCTATCTTTAAGATGCATTAATTTTTTGACTAACTACTTATTTACATCTACGTTCATGATACCCCAAAGGAAATTTATGAAGCACTACCCCAGAATATTTTGTAATGTAAGCAATTGGAACGTATATGACGTGAAAAGTAGTGGTCCAATTACACAACCCTGTGGAACACCATAAGTAACTCTAATGACTCTGATTAACTTTAGTTTACAAAAATAAAAGAAAATTGGTCCAATAAATATGGCCTGACCAGTGCAGCTCCTTCAGTCCCAACAACACGTTCAAACCTTTGTAACAGAATGTTGTCAGTCACATCGAAGTTTATGCTCTGATCCTTATCAGTACTACAAAGTAATGGCTTTCTTGTCTTTTCCAGCTGACTTTAGCTGGGTTCTAAGGCATAGATTTTATCGTCTCAAATGTATGTTTTGCTCAAGTCCAAATAAACAATAAACATGATAGAAAAACTTGGTGCTGCTGTTTACATTGAAAGGTTTTTAATTCAGCAGGATTCCCATTTTCTGGTGTTTGGAGAACAAGGAGACGTGCTCAGAAGATGCAGATCTGCAGCATCACTAGCATTTAAAAACAAAACAAAACAGGATTTATCCTTTAATTCACATATTAAACAAGTTGTTGGGTACGCTAGCACTGAGACCAAAATCACCAACTTTGAACAAAGCATCAAAATAGCTATTGCTATTGCTATTATTTGTTCCAGATTTTTTTTTTTTTTTTTTTGTATATCTTTAAAGTGATGTGTTTCCTGAACTTCTAATCAGAACCAACTGAGTCGAATTTAATCTTTAAATTAAAGGCTGGGGGGAAACAAGTAATTGAGCAAAAATACAATTTCGAAATGGCATGAAACAGAGGATCCAGTGCAACTGGTTTATAGTGGAAATCATGTCCATCCTTCAAGTTTGAAAGCATGGAAGTCAGTAATGACTGAAGAAATGAATAAAAACCTCAAGCATGTTAAAATTTCTACCTGTAGCTGGTGCTTAACTGGACACATGTAAGACCTGTCAAACACTTTGATGGCATGGGCTGCAGCAACCAAGGCCACACAAACGCTACTCCGTGAAGCTGTGAGCTTTCCCATGCACTCCTCTGAATTGCCTGTCAGCATCGATTACAGAGAGTCTGTGTGGATGGGATCTTGGATTTTCTCTCCCGCAGAATTAAGATAAGCTCCTGTCTGCCTGTTTGAGATGCCCCTTGTTGACCCACCTGTTGAGTGCGATGCGAGATGTGTGTTCCGCCACCGTGGCTATATTATCCTCCAGCCGTACACACAAACGCACTCATGCCAAGCTGGCGGCCTTGACTGTCCTCATCTGTTCCATTTCTTTGTTTCTCCCCCCTCACCTCAGTTTTCAGCTCTTGTTTTTCTTCTCTTTACTCTAACCCCCCTTACTAAGCTATCTGTCTGCTCTTATTCAACCGCATCTCTCCCTCGCCACACCTTGTTGACAGCAAATTCCAAAGAGAATGTCCTCCTTCTGCTGTTGTCCATGCAGAAATGAAAGACTCTGCGTTCGTGAAATTGGAGTTATATGGATTTAAATGGACCATATCCGTGATAGTTAGGGAGCACAGGGTGCAAACTTTCCGACAAATACAGAAGCTGTGTGCCTGCATGTGTCATATATTTTTGTTTAAATCTACTTATGTTGAATTGTTGTTGAAAGTTGCCAGTTTTGTCACTATAAATACTATATTTTTATATTTTACGTCTGTGCTTTCAACAGTCAACCCCACCCACTTCTCTCTACCATAAACCCTCTTCAAATCAACAGCAACGGACAGAAACACCATGAATCAAATTTTCTTATGCCATTCTCCAGAACTCTAGTTAAGTTGCTGTTACATTTGGATGGCATCTTTGTCACATTATATTACTTCCCCTTTTGCTCCTCCACAGACTAGACTCATAATTCTTAGTGGAGCTCTTTGTCACCTCTTAAACATGCGCTGTTACTGTTCGTTTGCTGAGAAGAATGATACTGTCATTTTTCCGACATGGAACGACAGACCTGAAGTGACTTTGCAGCAGTGAATAGCTGTGAAGGAGCTCTTTAGTACGTTTACCCACCAGAAGAGAGAATTACTTCCATGAAATGCGAACATCTTCGACAGCTACATGTGCAGCGGGATCTTGCTCATCGAACAAATCGAAGGTCAGCCACTGATAAGGCTTTCACGACACAACCCGAAACTCTTTCGGCTCACTGACACTTCCCTAACTTTCTAGATCTCAGAATGTTAGCAGCTGATAGAATAACTAATCAAGTGAAAAATGGAAAAAGAGAGTTTTCTTGGCAAAAAATAGATACATTTTCTGACCATCAGAGCAATGTGAAGCTCTTAAACGGTTCATGAGTGATCCAAGACCGTTTCCTTTTCTTCATTAATGAAGGAGCTCAAAGCCACGTACGAGGTGACTCTGCAGTTAAGGACTGGTTCTCTCGTGTAATTCATCCTCTTGGTTTTTGATTATTCTTTCTAATATCCTCAGTAAAGGGTATGTGACTTTGTTGAGTTCTATTTAAACCGCCGCAAAAGGTTTCATGAGGGTAGAGAAGAAGCCCTTAAATGAACACTTTCCATAATTTATGCAGCTTCAAGCGTAATTTTAAGTTGATGAGGGTCTTATGGAAGGTTGGATCATATCTAATGTCATTTTAGAAGAGGTTTGATTAAACTCTCAGTGGTGTGCTGAGTTTTCAATATGTTGATTTAAGGTGAAACAGAGAAGATGTATGCATTTTTAGATGTCTTCAGGCACATTTAAATGTTTTAGATATAATTTGTGTTTTATAGGGACGCATGATGAGAAACTCAAACCTGCTGTGCTTGAGAACAGATATTTGGGTGTATAAAGTGACTACTGACTCAAAAACCATGACATAAGTATGAAAATATGTAATTCAATTAACAGTTCAGATTTAGTGTGCTGTGACCTACAGGTCCAGATCAGTATATCAGGGTGATGCAAAGATGGAAGACTTTAAAAAAGGTGTCGAGCCCTGCAGAAGAGAGGGTTTGAGCAAAGTGGCCAACTCCATCCCCTAAAACCAGCTGCTATGAACAGAGCTGTACAGACAAGGTGGATAGTGGTGCTGTTGTACTGTACTTGTATGGGGTTTTGACCAAAATATGTCACCAGTGACAGAGGAGGTAGAGGCATGGGGGAGTTCACGATGGGGACTGTTTTGACCTGAAGCATACTCATTCACTTGCAAAAATATCTCTATTGTAAAATTTGGTCTGGTACTCGTTCCATTAACAGCAATCTCCACGGCTAAAGAACGTTCCGAACCAATCCCAACAGGGCAGGGGTGGGGCTCGCTTTGGATCGACACGTTTTATTTCCAAAACTGCAAGTATCTGAACAGTCATTCACCGGTGTTCGTACACCACTGCACACCATTTCAGAACTCTTGTTGATTCTAGTCTGGTTGTTGCTCTGCCTAAATTACGTCTTTCCTTTCTCTGATTGGTTGTGCGCCTATCCAGAGGCGTCCATTGGCACTGCCTCTAGGGAATCAAAGTTGAGCCAGGAATCTAATTCTTTGGATGGAAGAAGTGAATTAGGATGGCTAGTCAAGCTGCACTGGAGGGAGGCGGATGAATGTGATGTCATCAATGGCTGTAAATAACTGGACAAACCATCCAGTCACATGACCCAGCATTTGAAGCCCATTTTTCCCCGAACCACGTAGCACTGTGTTGCAAAAAGGCGGGACAAAGCTGTCAAAAAAAGCAGCAGAGCCAGTGGCCATAGCTGTCAGTCAGGCATGCCAAATTAATCTGATTGGTCAGTTTTATTGCTTAATATAAATTTATCTGATTTGGTAGGGAAAAAAAACAAACATCCCCCATACTGTCATGGATGTAAAATCAAACTATAGAGACCTAAACAGATTTTTGTATTAGACTGTAAACATGTTTAAAAGTTGGCACTTTTAACATGGGAGTCAATGTGGATTTGCTCTGTTTTGGAGCCAGCACCTAGTGGTCAGTGGAGGATCTGCAACAAAACAAAGCTTCAATCCAGAAGTACGATGGTTGCGGCTTGGATGTCATTAGATACATTGCGTCTTACAAGATATTTAAGAAAGTAAAGCAGCTTCTGGTCATAAAATTTAGATTTTAAGTTGCTATTCAACTCCTGTCTTCATTTTCCAGCAATAACACTTTTTTTCTTGGATGCGGCAGTGACACAGCCCCCAACATCCCCAATACTTGCCTTTATCAGCTTGTCTCAAACATGGCAGAGTAATTGTGTCCTTGCCGAGCCATATTGTTATTGTACTTACAGTTCCTAATCCCCTCAGGTAATCCCATCGACTTCACCGCTGCCACAACCTCCCTGCTTGAGCTTTCCTGGACAGCTGTCATCTGTTCCTATTTTACTGTCACACTGTTCAGACAAATATGAGTTTATCAGACAGGTGTTATGCGGTCAAGATGTGCATATTTTTATTAGCTCTGGGCGGCTGACTAACTGTGCCCTTATGGAGATGTGAAAACGTGTGAGGTGTGAGAATAACTGCCCTGTAATTGGATTCATATGGAGATGATCATTGTACCCATTAGCGCCATTTATATACACAGATGTAGACTCAGTCTTTCATTGCCTTTCGCTGCCTCCTGCTTTCCCTTTGGAAATTAAGAATTATCATCTGTAAAATGATTTCAGCCACCCACAAAGTTGCACATCAAACACGGGCAGATCAAACCCCTCTGTCCAGCAGCCTTTCCTCTCAGTTTGAGTCACGCTGCACACGTTCAAGTGCACGGGGCTTTTATCTCTTCCTTCTTGCGAACATGCATCTAGGTCAATTCAAATTCAAAAACATCTTCTTTTCATGTTCACCTTCCTATAATCCTCCTAATTACATCGGTCATGCTCAGGATATGCTCCTTGTGCTCGAACTTTAGTAGGATCAAGTGACAATAGCGAAGACGCCAGAACTCAGCGGTTGTTGTCAACAGCTGATCATCAACACAACTCTGAGGGGAAGGGCACGCGCCAACTGTACAGACAGGATTTTACAGTGCACTCGGCTGCGAGTCACTGCAACAGAAAAACACCAGGATGCTTAAATCCTATTAGCAGCTAAGTGGTTGAGTGGATAAATGCAATTGGTTTGATTTTCAACAAAACAAAATGATTACAACACAGAAAAAAACCAACCCAGTCATAATCAGATGGCACTAATTTCATCTCTTTTATTAGATTTGAGAACATTTTTGGTCTATTTCAGAATGACACGAATAAGAAAGTACACACATGATTTACTTAGCTTAGAGGATAAGATTGATACCAATTACATGATATTAAAGTTAGCTCAGGATTGCAAAAACAACAAAACAAAACTAAACAAACAAAAAAAAAGCAGCTATCATGTGTCTGTCTGGAGTTTTAAATCACATTAACTAACATTACGTACCCTCTTATCAGGCTTGATTAACCTGTAGCAGTTGTTTTGCCCAAGAACAGTTGTAATTGTAGTCAATAAACCTATACAAAACTGCAAATCTATTCTTTATAATTCATGTATTTGCAGTTAGTTTTAGACTTGGGAGGAAGGGTTATGCCACAACAGCAAGGTGGAATTATGCTTTTCTGCAGAAGAGACTGGAAAGAATAAATTCTTCTTTTTTTGGGTCTGAATGAAGCTGACAGGTTTCAACAATGTGAGTTGCAATAACGTTTTGTAGCTTGTGTTTTAGTTGAGGATTAGAGGGACACTCTGATCTTGAAAATCAGAGCTCATCCCCTGTCTTGTGCCTACATGATCTCAAACAGCCTGAGATTTTGTTTCATGCAGCATGTTCGGGACTGTATTCGAAACGTGCAGAGACAGCCAAGTGTTGTAACAACGCAGCCCTACAAAGAGTGTTGGCTGACGAGCCCCCGGTGAGGGTTGTTGCTTCTACGTGATGAGCCAGAGGCTGCAGATGCTCCGTAGGTGCATAAGCTTACCAGGTGTTGTTTAAGATGCTGTTAAGACCTCAGTCGCCTCTCTGCTGCTGCCTCCAGGCTGTCCAGACACTCTGTTCATCCAGCCTGCCTCCACCATGGCCACTGCTGACAGAGAAAATGTTTCATATATTCTGTTGCATACATTGAGGCTGAGGAGACCGGCCTTCTGGCATTTTCTCCATTTCCACCCGCTCTTACTGTGTTTATGGTTTCTGCTTCCAGCAACAGGTGGTTCCTTTTTCATAATTTATGTTGCTTTGTGGATGTATGTGTCGGTCTGAATGATCCCTTCAAACACTGGCTCAGAAACCTCTATATGGAAACGGGAGCTGCATCACTGTGCTGAAACAGTAATGAAACCAATCTGAAATCCAGTCCACAGCAATTTCAATGAACAGTTAGGGCAGGCTTTTTTTTCAGCTGTTTCCTTCAGGGGTTACTAGGGGTCTTAATCCTCTTCTCTTGCACTTACTAACTTTATGTCCTCTTTCACTGCATCCATAAATCTCCTATTTAATCTTCCTCAAGACCTCCTGCAGGTCCAACCTCATCATCTCATGTTCCCTTCTCCTCTCTACAGGTCCAAACACCTCAGTCTGGCCTCTCTGACTTTCTCTCCAAATCATCTAAAATGTCACTGTCCCTCAACATTTTAACCTCTGCTACCTCCAACTCTGCCTCCTGCCTTTTTTTAGTGCCTCACGTCTAAACCATTCAGCATCGCACGTCTCACCACCATCTTGTACGGCTTTCCTTTCATTCTTGCATAGCACCTGACACTTCTCCACCTGCTCCAACCCGCTTGCAGACACTTCTTCACTTCTTTTTCTTCTCCGTTGCTCTGGAGTATTGACCCTGAGTACTTGAAATCCCCCAACTTCTTTATCTCTGCTCTCTGTAGCCTTATCGTTCCTCTTGGGTTTCTCTCATTCACTCACATGTACTCTGTCTTGCTACAGCTAAGCTTCATTCCTCTACTTTCCAGGACATACCTCCACCTCTCCAGATGTTTCTGCTCTCACGACATATCACAGTGTCCTCTAGAAACATTAGAGTTCATGGAGATTGTCAGCCTGTCCATCACCATAGCAACATGAAGGTGCTCAGAGCTGATCCTTGTTGAGCTCCTGTCACACCTAAAGCACACATCATCACTGTCTCACAGAACATGCTTGCTAACATGCTTCTCTGTAACTCTGAACTTCCTCAGACATGCCACAGCTCCTCTTTCAGCACCCTTGTGCTTCCTCAAGGTCTACGGAGACACAACGCCGAACCCTCTGACCTTCTCCGGACTTCTCTGTCAACATCCTCAAAGCAAATATTGCTTTGAGGATGTTGCCTACCGCTGTTCAGAAGTGCTGACTTCACACATAAACTATCCAAAACAATGCAAAGCTTACAGAGAAATTAACAAGCTTTAGTTAGCTTTAGCAAATAGTTATTGTTGAGGAGCGATTGAAACAATGTTTGAGGGATGCAGGATATTCACAGTTAGTAAGAAAACAGGAAACCAGCAGCACTGTGGTTAGCACGTGCTAAACTATGTTATAGTTACCACTATAGTTATGTTACCAAGGTAACAAACTATAGTGGTTCAAACTGACTGTCAGGCTTGTTTGTTCCACCTATTTGATCAGTGGATGTTGTTACAGCGGGTGTGTGTACTATTCAGTTAATTATTATTATTATTATTTTTATTAGTTGAATGTAACGTGGTCTCAGCTGGGAAAAATAATAATTAAAAAAACATCCTACTTATATGATCATTCAGGCAGAGTTTTTTAGGAAATGGGAGCCAGACTCCTGAAATCAGAACGGTTCAACAAGGGACTTAAAAAGGTCACAGAAAAGTGTTTCTGGAAGTCCTCCTCTCTGATTGCAGAGATATTCTTTAGTCTGCCTTCAAGCTGTGAGTAGCCTCCAAACCCTGATACTGTCTACTCCTTCTACTTCACATGATTACGAATCACCAAGGAAAATCCATCCATCTATGGAATGATGCTTCAATACTCGTAGGGCTTTAAACAATAAAAACTATGCATTACATCACAAAAAAAAGAAAATGCAAAGTATCGCCTACCTTAGTTCAAAGTGTGACTTTCATAATACATACAAATTATGAAAGTAAATTATTTCTGTTTTCTACTTCCCATGTCACATCACATGATTGGCAAGTTACTAAAATTTGGAGTTGTGATATTGGAGCTGTGACGAAAATGAATTTCAGTCAGACAGTAGAGGTTGGTATGAATGATAAGAGAGCAATATTTTAATCCTTATAAATTGATCCATATCTAAGGATTTGGTTGAGGTTATAGAGTTCTCATTGTCATGTATTTTACTGGTTTAAAGTTGTGTTCTGATGTGTTTTCAGTGCTACTTTGGGAGCCCACCTTGCCCCCTGTCACTGCCAGCCTAGACCTGCAACACTGACGGAAGTCTGTCTCTTCTGTCATACGGGAGCAGCTAATGTTGGGTCCAAGAAAATTATTATTTTCATCTCTAACTGTCCAAATGGATTCACCAAATCTGTTTTGCTTGGTGACACCAGCAGGAATCTCTAATGGTTATCATCGAGCAGCACTCCTGCCCCGAGGCTCAGAGAAAACACATGCCCATTCACATGTTGCAGCATAATTTGGAAGGATTTTAAACCTCTATATGTTAAGCTAAGAGCTGCACGCTGCGATAAAATGCTTGTCCTCTGATGCTTGTTGGGGTCCACAACAGGATTCCGTGTTAACCGAGCTGAGAACGAGGAAGGATTTTAGAAAAAAATAAATAAATAAATAAAAATCAGCAAACTATCACAAGTTTTGTTTTTTTTTTTTCCTTTTTAAGCCCTCGACAGATGTGACTCACCTTCCTGGGTGCTGGGCATGAGTCAATCATAAGCCTAAGCACAGGACATCTCTGCATGTCCTATTTCTCTTGAGCTCCTTCAGTTCGTTACCCTGACGGACGTGTGTCAGGTGATGAGAAAGAAACTTGAGTGACTTACACCAGTCATTTGCTGCTTGACATCTTGACAGTTCAACGGCTTAATGCTAAAGGAAGAATATATACCAAGCTAAAGTGTTGCTCAGTTTTCTTGGAAACGGCAGACCTCTTCCCACGGATCAGCTGTTCAAATCACTGAACCGAAAATCAGTTCTTTTATTCCTCAAAAAAAGCTGCAGCCTGTGTCTGCCTGGTGTGAAAATATTCCATTCCAAATGTTTCTTGTATGAAATTCCTCTGGGTGTATTTCCTATTTGGAGAATGTTTTGTGTTCCACTGATTTGTAGAGAAGGCTTGAGTGTTCTAACAATTTGTGCAGTCGCTCAGTACAATCCCACACCGCGCTGGAGCAGATGTTTTAGCTGAGGCTGTGTTTGCCTGCGAGGTGCCGTCAAGCATGGCTTATGACAGCCGTGTTGCACACACTCGGATAATATGATGATGCACTGCGAGCAGGGGCCGTTTTGTTAGACATTCTTTGTGATTTTTATTGAGCTTTTATGAAGTCATGGCAGGAAACGGTACAAATCAGTGAAGACTTGTTGATGGGACTGAAACTAAAAAAAAAAGTCAGCGTGATACCTTTCTTATTTCAGGATTTAAAAAAAAAAAAACACTCAGTCTGGAGATAAAACAGCAGAGTATGAGTAAAAATAATCAATATTTGCCATACTTTCATCTTCTGATGCTCTGAAATACTTTGAATGGTTATGAATCTGTGGATTAGCTGGAAAGTGGACCCAAAACCCCATTTTGTGAATTTCAGTCTTCCAATTGATTTTCTGAACATCCACTGTACCACACTGCACATAATGCACGGGGCATTTAACTCACGTCAAGCCACTGAATATGGAATGATTATGGGAAAAAAAAGAGAGATTACTGGGGGTCCTTTTCCAGCGTTAATATTGTGTTTTCAGTCATCCATCCGTAACAGTCACAGCCATTATTTAACGCTAATACCACAGAGACTGAATGTTGAAAGGGATACTGAGCACTCATCATAAGCTTAGTGGGTAAATTTCAGGCTTATTTATGGATCGTACCAATTGGACATCATGTAATGAAAGCCACCAAAAGGGTGGTCATTAGGGAAGTGAGACACTTGTGGATCCATTGTTCCAAAGCAGCCATTAAGTGCAAGTCCACAGATTGAACAGACTGATTAAATGTTGCCATGGCGATGAAATTTGCATACTTTAATGCTAACTCTATGATCAGGCTGAGCCCGGTAATGGGGACTCTGCCGCCCATTTCTGCATGTCTGCTTGGGGAAATCTGCATATGCTCAGCCAGGCAGGACTCTTAGTCCTCTGGGAGCTGCTTGAAAACATCACTTTTCTCAGGTTTGTGTGCTGAGCTGCAATTACCAGACACTCTGCCCTGACACTGACACTGGCGTAGCCCAGTGAAACTCAAATTGTTAAACCGTCATGCCACAGGTTAGCAGGGTTGTCTGCGAGTCCCAGCGTGTCCTGATGAGAAGAATCGTAAACATGCGGTGAATTAACCCCGAGCGGCACCAACTAAGAGTCTAACACATCAGAGAGGAGCAATTCAGTCTTCAATCAACAAATCCTTCCCTTTGCCCACAGAGCAAATTGATGACACTTATTTAAAATATGACAGTATAGAAGATAAGTTAAGCTTATGGGATAAAGAACTTTTTCTAACATATTACACTGTAGATTCATTTCCCTGCCTGTAAATCCCTCTCCTCCACATCCATTTCTAACACCAGAATACATTTATGCTTTTATCTGTTCCACCTAAATAATAAATAAAAATTGTGTCACTAAAATAAATATTTGCTCGACTTCAGACAGAAATCACATATTCCTCTTTCCAGCTTTTGCAATAAACATAACCTGAATGAAAGAGGTATTAATATGAAGAACTCTAAAAGTAATCAAAGTCATGGAAGTGTTGTTTTTTTTTAAACTATTATTAATAAGCTCAAACAACTTTTACAGGAGGTGGATCAGGTTTGAAATTTGGCTCATAAAAATAAATGTTACTACTGAACAAATCTTTCACGTTTTCATACAGTTGTTAGTTTTAAAATGTCAGGCTCTTTTCCATCACTCACAAGCTTTTAGACTACTTGAAAGAAATAATCTCAATTGGACATTTTAAGATAAATATCAGCACATTCTTTTAAATGAATACTATTATAATGCTTTGAATGCACACACTGAAATATGAATATTATTATTTTATAGTAAATAAATTTGTAAGTACGAGTCTAAATCAAATATTTTTCACATTGATCTTTAAGACACTTTAAATCAACTAGTGAAAATGTGAATATTTCCCTTTACATAAGACTTAGCAGCAGCGAATCACAGCAGGGTTTAATGCATATGGATGGATGTTTGCAAGCTCCTCCATATACTGTATTTAGGCTGATTGATGGCTTTGCAGTTAAATCTGTATTCTGTAGTATCCTTGCCAGTGTTTTTCAGAGGTCTTCTAGATCAGATGGTAAAGGCCGTTTTGGCAGACATGTCCTCCCAGCAGAACGATGATGTAAGTGCACAGGCTTTTAGCCGCCTGGTGTGCAGCCAGGTAGAATGACATATGGCAAGGAGGCATGAGCAATGTGCAGCAAATCACACTTAGGTGAACACAATCTCTGCCTGGACTTTCAGGTTTCATAAATGATGCAGTGTGGACAAAAGAAAACATTTGGATTCCCTAGTAGCGGAGACAAATACCTCTTAAAGTCTGCTTCTGAGTGCACTTTTAAAAAAAAGAAAATATTCCTGTCGCCTGTCACTTGACATAGTTGGGGAGTATGTCCACAGATTTAGTAGAGTAGGTTGAAAAGACCACTTGGCTTGTTTAAGTTTGACCTAAAAAACACTAATCTATTTCAGAACATCTTGAGCAGGTCCAGGACTTTCCAAGGGCCTTGCCAGGGAAATCTATCCAGGAGGTTAAAGTTCAAACAGACTGTCAATGAAAACAAACTCTTAGTGACTTCATTTACTGTCTGGCTTGTCTCATCACGCAGCAAGCAGTTACAGAACTGTCAGTCACTGTCAGTCTCCACTTTTCAATGAAAATAAATAAAATAAAAATGTGTTTTAATTGTAGAAAGGCAAAGTGCAATATCTCCACATTTGATCAAAAGTGAGCTAAGACTCAAAATGAACTTTGTAACTCTCCTGGTTAAATATTATATCATATTAGACAAACAAGTGTCAACATTTTGGTCACTACAGATTCAAAGCCCATACAAAGACGGAGAACCAACAAATTGTACAAACTTGCAGGAAAATATGGTTAAATTGATATTAAAAAGAAATATCTAGAGTAGGATACGAACATCTAGCTTAGTTAATATTACATTTCTCTCCAGGCAGCTTCAGGCTAGCGCAGTTACCCAGTTTGCTAACTACAATCAAATCTACTCTGGGAATGTGACAGGCTGGTTCAAAAGCTGTCTTTTCATGTTTTAAATAGCTGCAGTAACAGATGATACTCCAGAAAAAGTTAGCGGTTTAAAAATAAACTTTTTCGTTTAACATTTAACATTTAGCTAACATTTTGTTAAAGTTAGCTAAATGGTAAGTTATAGTTAGCTCATGTCAGCTAGCCGGAGTAGAGCTGTTATATTTATCAAGTTAAAGTTAGCTAAATGTTAAGTTATAGTTAGCTCATGTCAGCTAGCCGGAGTAGAGCTGTAATATTTATCAAGTTAAAGTTAGCTAAATGTTAAGTTATAGTTAGCTCATGTCAGCTAGCCGGAGTAGAGCTGCAATATTTATCAAGTTAAAGTTAGCTCAAGTCAACTGGTGGCAGTAAATTTCTAATGCTAATCAAGTTTACTTGGCTGGTGTGAAAACTTTACCAGCATTTCCTTCAGTTTCACTGTTTGGATAAGTACTGGACTCTGGCTTTTTTTACATATTACTTGACTGTTGTTTATTTATTTTATTCTTTTATGTTGATTTTGATGTTATATTTTATGTTTTATTTGATTTTTCTAGCCGCAGTGGCTAGTAGTTTGTTTAGCAGAAGGTTTTACTCAACCTAACCTGCATTTCTTAGGTGCTAATTTTCAACCCTGTTAATTAATTAAAGAAAAGTTTATATTAATTTAACAAAAAATCTTCAGTGAAAGGATTATAATGGTTACAACTGGTGTAAGGACATGGTCATGATGAAAAATCTGAAACACTAAGCTATAATAGGGGCTGACTTAGTCCATAAGATTTAATTAAGATGTACCGGATAATGTACATAATAAATAAAGGAAATATTTTGATAAAGCAAATAGGATGGCTATGTCTATCAATGTTCAGTTAGTATTTGTGGATTTTCTCTTTCAAAGGGGCACAGAATAGTTTACATCTATACACTGTAGATACTGCACTTCCAAATCCCTGAAGCTGACATCATGGTAAATAGCAGACTTAAAAGGGCAGTGACACCAAGAAGAAGCCTGGCAAGACATTTGTAAGGTGTAAAAAGCAGAGAATACAGTGCCAGCAAATACAAGCGACAATCCAGAAAATCAACAACACAACAGTGATACAGAGAAAAACAAAGTTCCCTTGGTAGAACGAAACAAAACAGGTTGAGAAATACGCAGAGCTCATCTCTTAGAAGAACAAATACTGACTATTGGGACAGTTATGCGACAGTTTCTGTCTTATTTTCCATGTTATAACCTATTACAGAAAAAGGCTTTGTTTAGATGTGCCTTATAAAACTCGATGGATTTTTTTTTTTTCAAAAGAAAAACTCTGATTTTTCACTTTCAGAAGAAACCAAAAATCAGCAAACAAAACCCATTAAAAAGGTTGATTCGTCTGCCTTTTTATTGTAAATTTACCATTTATGTCTGTCTATGTTCTACACCTACTTTAATCATAGGTATGGTGGCTGGAGTTTATCCCAGCTCTCGTAGAGGGAAGAGTAAGGGTATAGCATGGATAGGTTACCAGTCCATCACAGTTTGTTTATCGATAGTTTAAACACTTATAATCGGATGTGTGTCTCGACATTGTTGATGCAATGACTCCAGACTTTAAACGCAAAAGCATATATATGTTACATCAGTTCCTAATGGCTTAACTCAGATGAACCTGGATTGCAGGTATTGCAGTTGAGAAATAAAGTATTGCACGCACACACTGTTGCAGTGGAAACAAATAAATGTCTAAATGAGAGAGAAACAAACAAGACAAATGAGAAAAGAGAGAGCGCGAATTATGGCTTTTCTGACTCTGAAAGCTTTTGAGCTTTTGTGCGATTGCCGGCTGTGAAAAGATAGGGTTTACTAATGGGGTGTTGAGGAGAAGGTACATTTATTATCCCGCTACACTAATACAACTGTGGAGTAATATCGAGCGGCTGCACTATTCATGCAAACCCTGAGAGCTTTGAACTGGAGAGACTGGTGGAGACGCTTCCAAAAATGTTAACCAGCTGCAGCCATGACAGACCTGATACAGAGGCTTAGTTATTTTTCTGTGAATACATCCTATTGCTGTCAATTCCTCCTGCAGTTGCCCGTGTAAAGGTTATGTGATTTGTGCAGTTTTTCTGTTTGCAGGCACGATTATTCAAAAAGTGGTGAACAGATTTGCATGATAATATTTGGTTTTGGTCCAGATCCATATCCTGATAGGCATCAAAGTTTTGGCAGAGGTTTGCAATGACCAAAGGCTTTTGTGCTCTTCTCTGCTCTACTTTTAGGCTGCTTTTGAGTAGTTGTCCTGCTCTCACACGAAAACGTGCACATCATGAACCGGCTGTAAAATGTGTCTGTAGGTTGACGTAACATGGGAGGAATATTTCGTGTTTTCAGGAGAAATTCAGTTACTGTCAGGTTTTATGATCTCACTGTGAAATTTTTTAGTTGTGGATGTGAAACTAAATATATGTTCTGTTGCAGGAATAAGTTTCATATAAAATCTCCTATACTTGAATAAATCTAAATATCTTCTCTTGCATAATGTGAATATGATATGAAATGATATGATTGTGATATGATTTTAATATTTCTACTTCTTCTGAAATGATTACGTGTTTTTAACAGTTTGCTTTACTGTTCGAGTAACAAACTTTCCAACAGAATAGCATCCTATTGAATTTACAACTGTATTTATTTTTCTGTGTTCTCTTGTTTTTGTTTTGACCTCCAGACAGAAATGAATTTTGTTTTTAATTTGTTTTGAACACATCATCACTATGCAGCACCAAATTAAAGAAAAAGACCTGTGAGTTTTTCAAGCTGAAATGTGAATGAGGCATTAGAAAGTGACGTTATGAATGATTGAACAGCCAAGTAGCTGTTTAATAACTTCAGCATTCTTGTCCCTGTTTTCTTTTTTTTTTTAATTTAAACATCCTTGGATGTTAAGCACACATCCCACGATCATCTGCTTAGCAGAAGGATCAGTAGCACCTGTCCACGGTTAAACTGAATACAAACTGGGGAGGGGGCGTGAGGGGTGGGGTGGGGTGGGTGGGAATGTAAAGACTTGAGAAAGAAACTGCCAGTCAATTATTTTTCTGTCAGTTTTGAAAGTGGTTCTGTGTGCTCCATACACATTATCTTTTCATCACTTGAGTTTTCTCATTTTGGACTGGCGTCTCTGAAAAAAGAAAAAAGGCTCATAAACAACTGCAGTTTCTCAGCATATTTATATTTCCATATTAATGCAATGAGCGAGACGTCATTTCAGCTACCTTGTGATGATCAGCTGCCAAAAAGAAAACAAGAGCGAAGCATTGTGACTGGCCAGTTTAGTACTGTGATGTACGATTATTTCATGATTAGACTGCCTCCTCTGTTTATAGTCGGGCTCCACTTTATTGTATTTTAATGTTATTTTGTCAAACTCACCGTCACTGGTGCCATTTGTGGTCAAATCTTTTTTTGAGCCAGTGCATCATCAGAATGAGCTCCTTGCTATAAAGTATGAGTCTGCTTCATCTTTGGTTTTCAGGGGGAGGCACCAGTGGAGGCATGTCATTGGATAGGATGTTTTTAAATTATTTATTAACCTTTATTTAACCAGATTAGTTCCATTGAGGTCATGGATCTCTTTTCCAAGGGAGACCTGGGCCACACACACACACACACACACACACACACACACACAAACACACACACACAGATAGATGTGTACATATCAATGACTGCATGGTACATACAAATAAATACAAAGATATTCCGACACTTTTTCAGATCGTAAACGCAGCAGGATGACGTTTCCTGACGTCTATTGTTGTGGCGGGATACGCTTTTTTTTTCTTTCTTTTTTTAAATTTTAACTAGCGTGTTTTCGGTATTCTTTTTACCTTGTGTCTAATGGTGTTAGTTCAAATGTTTCGGCGCTAGTTGGTGCAGGTTCATAGAAACATAAATATAACTGTTAGCGTTAACTAGTGCTTCGTCATCAGGAAGCTGTCGTCTTTTGGTTGACGGGAAAAACGTGTGCCGTCTGAAAGTAAATGGATAACTCTCTGGTCAAGGACAGTCCTCTACTTTTACCTTTCAACAAGCAGAAAACCGTCTATGATGGATTCATTACTGTGCAGGTATTTTTTTTCTTCCTCGTTACACGAACGAATGTGCAAAACACCATTCAGTTATCTGCAAACTTAACAGTTTGACGCTACGCACGCGCGTAATAACTTGAAATTTGAAGACGTGTAACAAGTCTGTACATTCTACTGATCAATTTGGCACACTTATATAAAACCCTTGTCGTATAAAACAGGTGATCTTTGTGAGAAAAAGTAAACGCTGCCATCTACACAAGTCCAGGGCCGTTTCTAGCTTTAACAGGGCCCCCTCCAGTTAAAGTTAGCCGCCTCCCCCAAAGCACTGATCAGCCTTTGATTTTTACCATTATGTGTATGAGAATACATACACAGACACACACACACACACACACACACACACACACACACACACACACATATATATATATATATATATATATATATATATA
>JBAMYA010000023.1:4617613-4639349 GCA_037176975.1 Arrhamphus sclerolepis | reverse complement strand
TACACATATATATATATATATATACATATATATATATGTGTGTATATATGCGATGGTCCGGACTGCAGGAAGGCCACACAGGCGAGCATCCCACAGCAGCATCCAATCGACAGGTGTAGTAGAACGACAGCTTCACCATGGCGGCATCACCACTAGAGCATCACCACCAGAGCATCACCACTAGAGCATCACCACTAGAGCATCACCACTAGAGCATCACCATTAGACCTCCTGAAAAAGGAGAAGAGAGCAGAGATATTATTAGAAGACGATATAACCCTGTCAGTGTTGCTTATTGTATGATCAAATAAGAGCAATAGATCAATCAAACCGATGATAGCATGCTAAATTTTAAAGCTGGCTGCCACAAACCTTTTGTATTTTCAGGATAGCCATTTATTTTCAAGTTGCATACCAAAGCAAGCTGCCAGCTGCACTGCAATGATGAAAATAGCAACACTGAAACATTTTAAGGGCACTTTCTTTAAATTGCGCACGGTTGCAGGCAGCACCTGATGCCCACCAGGGTCATTCAAGATGAGATGACTCCCACTGGAGGTGGAAGAAGAGCTGAACTCATCTCCTTACGGAAACACTAGATCAGCTGCAGAGCTGCAGTCAGTAAATTTAAACCTCTTTTATCGTTAAAGTTTTTCCTAAATGCCATTACAGAGGTCATCAGGGAACCTTCTGGAGCTGAGAACTGAATTGTTGTGAGCTGCCAGCGATGCATGTGCTGTAATAAAAACTAAACTAAAAGGAAAGTTACGTTCATTTACAAGTGTCTTGCTACCAACATAATGTCCTTAATCTGCAATAGGCTAATCTGAACCATGACAATGGGATTATCTATGATTTGATTTTTGCAGCCTGGTATATGTGGAAGATTTGCAGCAACATAAATGTGTTTGTAGCAAAAGTCAGTCCTACCATACACATGAAATATTGATAAATTTAAACAGATTAACCCTTAAATTGAGCCCCAGCCCTTAAATGAAGTGCTGAAATGAAAAATTATATGTTGTTTTGTGCTTTTTTTTTAAAGAGAAGGATCTAAAATTTAAGTATGTGCACCTTTTTGTTGTCAACATGAACATTTCAGTTCAGGTTATTTACAATCGGCTAAAAAACAAAACAAAAAAAATATCAAAAATATTGTGAACATTCAAAAAATGCACAACCTTGCATACAGAATCAATTATTTGCATGAAAGAAAAAAAAAAACAAAAAAAAAGAAAGAAAACAATAAAATATGCTAGAAATAAAAAGCCAAAAATCAGAGAAATGTCCTTTGGTGTATCAAAGGGTTAAATCATACTAATATCCCACATGAAGGGGACATTGTGGAGTTAAAACAACTCAGGTCTGTTAAAAGATGGTAAGGAGCATAACTTGTCCTTGAGAAACAAAATCAAAGCAGTTTTGGTTGAGAATGGAATACTTGTTTCAAGAAAAATGGCAATTAATGTTTGCAAAGGAGGAAACAGACCTGGTTTTAAAAAAAGAAAAAAAAAAGAAGAAAAGTTGACTTTTAATCCTCTGAAATGTCATTCCACCTAAGTGATGTGGAAGGGTACCTCCAGAAAAAACGGAGGTAAATTTAAATTATGTGCATAAAAAGGGCTTTTTGCTCAGGCATCTGCATCCGCTTGCTGCCATCTCATAATAAGTCCTAATGTATCATTTTCTGTAAAGTTGACAAGGGTCAGAATCACTTGGCAGTGATTTAGATTCTGAACAGCTGCATCAAACTGCAGACCACAGCGAGCTATTTTTGTCCTCACGTCCACGTGCACGCCGCTGCACCTCAGCAGCTGAGCAGAATCAGTCAGATTGGTGCCAAAGCTCAACCTTTCAATGCTCCGGGTCAGCGTTGTGGAGAGGTGCCAGAAGTCCCAGATCCTCACGACCATATTGAGTGCATCACTTCTCCCCGCCTTCACCCCCCCCCCACCCCCCCACCCCTTCCTCCAGGGCGGACTCATTGCATTCATTATGTATCATAAAAAGCAACTTAAAAGATGAGATGATTTATGTTGTAACATGATGCCCTTTCAAACGAGGAATGCTGTACTTCTTCACATTAGATAGAGGTTTTTTTTATAGTAATAATTCCAGAGGAAAATACCCAAGGTTATTTTTTGTTCTAAAATATTTTGATATGAAAAATGAATCTAAAGATGGTGGGGATGTATGCGACAGGATATCATCCTAAAGTCCAAATAAAGCTGCCATCCTACACAAAGACCGCAAGAACCCCTAATCACCCAACCCACCCCCAAACCAACCATGCACACATACACACACACAACCTCGTGCACACCCACCAGTCAGGAAGGGGATGTGACACACAACACAAAATCACAACGTACACAAGCAGACATACATAGACAGCAGTGGAAAAACTAAAAGCATGAGATCACCCCAGTAGCTCTTTTAGGGAGTCAGCTGCCGTAACCCAAGTGTTCAATGCTGTAAAGCACAACCCCAGAAATAATGGATAGAAAATTCTATTTTTTTTTCATGTGGAGTCTTTCTGGGGTCCTTTAACAAAATTTTCAAAAACAAACAGAATTTGTTTAGATGTTTTTTTTGTTTGTATCATATCTGATACATCAGGCATTACTAACATTTCAGGCCCTCTTTAACACCTAGAGCTTCATTTTCTCAAACAGTTGCCCCTTTCAGTAGTTCTTTGATATTTTTGCAACATTTTAACCAGGCAATGCATGAAATTGAGGTAATAACAAGAACCACTTTTTCTTCTTAGGCATCTAACAACAGAATCTTTATTTCTAACTACTGCCCTTTTCAATTTCTGTCTTTTATTTGCCATGTGGTAAGCAAGAAAACAGTTCCTGTCTATGTTTAGGCAGAGATGGACATTATATTTTCCACAGACCACATGGGAAATACAGATTTATCAAATTGAAGTCCAATTATTTGTTCTGAACATCACACTTAAATATGTAATTTGTGTAATTTTCATAAGAATACTGTATTTTGCACTATGATTGATATAATGCATGATGCAAGAAGAAAAAAAGTTCAAGAAAAATTGAAGGATTCATTGCTAATGTTTTTTTAGCCTGTTGTATCAAATTTGAGAAACACTTTTTATGCACATTTTTACCATCAACTAAAATGCCAAAAGGTAAGTAATTATACTTGGCTTTAACAGAATAAGTATTCATTCTAAAATATTTGTAAATATCTGGAAGAAAATCTCACAAATACCACTAATATCCCCCTCAACACAACCAGCAGGGGGCTAATGAGATTCAGCCATTTTAAATTGTACATGTCCTGTGTCAGAATTGTTGTGATGCAAAAGGAGGAAGAAGACAAGTCTCAGATTGTATACAACAGGTTTTTAAGAAATGTTTTCACCATATGGTGATGCAATAGGTGTTCAAAGTGTATGTATCAAATATGATACATTTGGCGTTTTAGGGTTCTTCTCAGTAGCTCCATGCACCCGTGCTGTTCACAAGTCCAGGTACACCACATATAAAAAGTAAGAATCCACTGTTTAATATTAAGCATGTAAGAGGGTTTCTGTCATAGTACATCATCTTTTTAGTAGCTGTGAGGCCTGCCAATGCAATTCTCCGATTGAATTTAGTGCCTTTAAGTTCTGACAAATTATTTAGTAACAAAACTGGTACCGTAAGTGCTACTGACACTGTTATCAGGTTAGATCGTGTGCAGTTCAGAGGGTTGATCTGATCTGCAAGTAGAAGAGGACGGAGGAGGAGCCTGGTAGATTGAATGAGTTCTTAAGATCCTGAAAAGAACATAATACACTGTTTGCTAAAACTGTCTTCTAACTCACAGGTATTACTCCAGTAAGAGGGGGAGATAGATCTCCCTCCAATCACTAATGCTTTGTGGTTAGAAAGAGGGGAAAGTGTATGATATTTACAGGATTCAACTAAATGCCATATCCTAATTATATTGGAAGCTAAGAAGCCAAGAACATCAGACCAGAAATACCAAAAAAAAGTGCATCTTCTGAACTCCACCAAGATACTGGAGCATGGGGATAATGCTAGGTGAGGTCAAAGAACAAATCACCAGAAAAGGTACTTAAAATTAGACACTGCCATTCTCCCTACACTTCTGCAAAGTAGAACAATTTAAACATGGTTGCTTTTTGCTCCAAATAAACTTGGAGACAGTGTGGAGTGTCTTTCAAAAGTTAGCAATTAAGATAATTTAAGTTAATTCTAGGTAAAATCATTTTAACCATAGCAGTCCGGGTCTGCAGTGAGGCAGGGAGAGCAGTCTCTCTATCCATATCACTCTAAATGTTCTTGTGTATTTCTGAGAAATTGTGAGCTGTAATGAAAGAAGAAAAAATCTGAACACCAAGATATTGAAAGTGCTAAACAACAGGGATGTCAGCAGGAAAGGGCACTGCTCTCGCAATGTCATTAAGGGCTAAAAGAGCAACTTTGGACCAGTTGATCCAGAGAGGGAACCAAACTCCTCGCAGAATGATAACAGATTGGAGATTGATTGCATTGGATTGTCCATAAAGAGTAAAATATCATCAGCAAATAAAGCAACCTTGTGACTAGAGTTGTGAATGGAAATGGGCCTAATGTTAGCTGGCTGTCAAATCATCTGCACAAGAGGTTCAAGAGACAGTGCAAAGAGCGATGGACTCAAAGGGCAGCACTGACAAGATGAGCTGCAGACGGAGAATGGAGCAGAAAATAAATGCTGAGCAAGGGGTTAGAATGTAAGACCTGAAGCATGTAAATGAAGTTTTTACCAAATACCATACGCTCTCAGACCGTCCACGTAAAGGACTGCTCAAACCTATCAAAGGCCTTCATGGCATCCAGGTCAACACAGATAATGTCTTTTTTTACGTTATGTTATTTGTTCAACATCATCAGAAGTGAGCTTGGTCTTAATAATTCCTGTCTGATCAAAATGGACTGAAAAGGGTATATGTTGTTGAATACGTCGAGCAAGTAGTTTAGCATATATTTTCAAATCCAAGTTTAATAAACTCAGAGGTCTGTAGCTGGCACAATCCATGGGGTCTTTATCCTTCTTCAAAAGAAAAGATACAAGAGCTTTATTAACATCTCTTGAAAAAGTGCCTCTCTCAGCAGATGCTCTAATCATTTCTAGAAGTAAAGGGCCCAATTTCTCCCAAAAGGATAAATAGACCTCTGGAGGTATTCCATCTATGCCAGGAGATTTATTTGTCTGCATGGAAAGTGGTGCTTCCTGTAATTCCTCTGGTGTTATCGGATGGTCAAGATTTAAGGAATCATCCATTGTTAACTGTGGCAAATTAAGCTGCCTAAGAAAGAACCCACATCTAACCCTGTCCAGCTGAACCTCTGATTTATATAAAGTGGAATAAAAATCACTAAAAGCCTGATTAATGTTGCCTCCTGCAATGTTAATAGCAGATATATCTGCTGAGCGGTCATCAGATCGAATTTTCATGGCCAAGCGTACAGTTTAGTAAAATACCTACCTATACCTACTCTGGACCCTCTTACATTTCTCTGGGGCCATGCACGTTTGTACTGTTCATTCAGTGATTTGCAGCGTGTGAGTGACCTGGACTAGAAGCCATCTGGCAGATGGGAGCAGTAACCCATTTTCACCTACAATACTGCGAATACTGTCAAGCACTCTAAATATAAAAGCAACCAGTGCATGCAAAATCAATAATGTTTCAGGATAACAAGTTAGCAGTCAAAGCAGAAACTTGACCTCTGCAGCCAAACTAATGTAGTTTTGTTGTCGTGTCCTCATGGGAATAATAACAGTCTTTGTATTACAAGGGCAGATGATGCAAAACAACTTTTCAGAGCAGAAGAATCCCTTTGCAGTTTTGCAAAAATCCTTTTTGAAGTTGCTAACAGTCTTTGTGTGTTTTCAGATAGTGTTATGTGAAAATGCCCTTAGTGACAAATGACAGATACCCCTTTCGGCGTCATTGTTAAATTTACAGCATCGTAATCCATATGAGCTTGTTGTTGGATTAGGATATTAAAATGTTCATTTATAGCCCTGTAATTTTAATCTGATACTTCTAGAGTAGCTTCAAGCCCAGAACTGTCACTGTCACAGACACTTCCTGAAAACAAGCAGATTTGGTGTTTTCTGATTGGTTGATTTCCTTGAGGCTTGCTGATGTGCGAGGCTGATAACTCCTGGTGTGTATCAGGACGGTACCGATGCTACCTTTTCAACATTTGCTGAAAATGACACCTCAAATCCTTATTCATTTCAATTCAGTTCAGTTAAATTCAAAATACTTTATTAATCCCCGAAGGGAAATTAAGTAGTAAAGTTATTATATGCATGTTTGGGCCAGCAGATAGACAAAATACTGTCTCACCCAGTGCTGCCTTCAGACTTTGTAGAGAAGCTGCTTTCATAAATACCTCATCTTCTTCTAACTCCATACAAACATCTAATTACATAAAAATACTCATAAATTGAATTTAATTTGCATTGTATAACAGGGCAGCAGCCAAGGCCTTGAAGGATTAAAACTTTTGTCAAGTCCTGTTGCTAGAGTCAAAAAATGTAGTTGCTATTGTAGACGGGGAACTTTAACATGGTCATAAGTGGTAATTTATATACAGTATACGAGACAGTTAGTGCCGGTGTGACAAACCTGTCTTTATGTGATGCGCTGCAATATTCATGAGGATTAATTATATTTCTACCATATAATGAGCACTTTTTTGGACAGAATTCCCCAGTGGAGTGACATTTAGTCCATATCTAGTTTCTGGCAATGAATTTGGCATCCATGTGCGTGTTTTGAGGGAAAATTCCTGAGCAATCAAGCAGTCTACTAAAGCCCTGTGTACAGAAGAAAAAAAAAAAAAAAAAGAGAGATCAGTCTTAGCTGAAACATGGCAGCAGGGGCAGCTGCAGGACTGACCCTGCCAAGGACGGAGAGCTTCCCATGCCTGTCGATGTCGTGAAATGAGTCATTGAACAGCTAAATGGAGTCTTTATGATGAGTAATTAAAAGAACATCGCTGAGGACTCCCAAAATTCCCCTTTTCTTTTGGTTCCGCTGCATTTTGCCATCATGGGTCTTTACTGAAAGGCAGCTGCCTTTTGGTGATGATGGTGGTGGGGGCCATTGCAACTGACAGCCCTTTGACTGGAATGCAAAGCAGACTTAGTGGGCTAATTGAATCACTTTATCTATTGTCTTCTCGTTTACTGAAAAAATCTAAAAGTTTTGCAGATTTCCATTACTGATTGTTGGAGATTGGATTTTGCCCGTGCTTTTCATCTGCTACATGTCGTACACTCTGAATCACAAGGGATAAGAGCACCAAATTGTTTCATTTGAAAGAGAAGCGGTATGAATACTTAGTGTGCTGTGATTTGGAGCTTGTGGTAAGCAGACATTAATATGTATGTAGGTGGGGAAAATTGCAGCCTTGCATTGCCGCATTCTGTAGAGACTGCAAAAAGAGGCACAACAGTGAGGATGAAGAATGGGCAAACAATAAAAAAATCATGTTTCATCTCTATTAAGCTCATTGTTGTGACTACAAAACGTCCACCTCTCTTTGTCATTCAACCCTCAATGAAAATACACTGAATATTTGCCAAAGCAGTGTCCCTCTGAGCAGCGTTTGCATTCTCAGTTGCTTTATAGGGAGCCATTAAGGGGATGGAAAGTGAGGAGGAGGGGGGGGCTCATGTTTGATTAATTAGTAAAACTAACTTTGGCAAGGACAGAAACTGAAACTGAGGATTTCATTAGCTTGTGCTTGTTAGATAAGGGTAATGAGGTGGTTCCCATTCCTGAATAAAGAGTGAAAAAGAAGCATGACGTTGAATTTATTTTGGACACTGCAGAGCATATAAAAGGTTCATGAAGCACTTCTTTTTTATTTTTCCTTTTTCATAATATGCATCATTTATGTTGGTGTCTATCAGCTGAATTTAAATCTCTGACCTAAATTTTTGCCTGGCATAGAGGCAGGTGAAGTAGTGGACATAATTACAAATGTTCATTTAACAAGCTGCTTTAAAACAAACGTCCTCCACATAAATTCAACACCTACATGCATCTCTATCTTTTACTGTTTCTCAGAGTTCAACAAGACAAATCGAAGAACATCTGCGCTGCTGGAGGCCTACGGGGATGCTTTCTTACTCTGAGGATTTCCAACTAGATCACAACGGTAAGTGCAGGTGTTTGCTGCAGCTGTGCGTGTGTGTTGACTTAGCTGAAGCTTTTCATGAGCAAACACACCATAAGAGGATCACATCGCTAATCCACTGGTCAATACACATGACAAGAACGGTATAGAGCCAAAGGCAAGTCACTCAAAGGACATGTCAACCTGAGAGTGGACAGCATGAACGTCCCTCAGTGGATTTATGCTGCGTTCAAGGTCCTGATTTCCTCTTTTTGTACTTGATTTCTTTTCCCACCAGATGTTGCAGCAATATTGAAGCCTGATACATGGGATAATGTTATTATCTTAACCTCATTTTAGACAAGAAATACATTTATGTCAAGGGTATCATGACATTTGATATGTGAGAAAGCTTCTTCAGTACACTTTTCCTCTATGATTACAGGATTCCTTCACTGTTTATGAACCACATTTAAACGTTCATCTTATCTGGTCCGCTCACATACAAAAAGGAAAATGAATCTACTAATTATTACCTACGTGAGACCTTTCTTTTAAAAAAAATTCCATGTGTAAATATTCCATAAATATAAAATCCAAGATTGGATCTTGAGACGTATTTACATAAACAGTAAATTTGATTAAAATAAGGTTCTCATCCATTCCTCTTTAACCGTTCCCCCACTGTGGCCTTTTCAGACCAATAATTAAAGCTTCTTTTGAAAATATTTGTTCATCACCATGGTGATGTGAAACAGGAACTCATAATGTGCCTTGCCTTTCACTTTCTCGGAAGTAAACCTTTTACTAAGGAATCAAAAGTGAACTAAACATTGTGCTCTTTAAAATACTTTTGTATGTGTTCTTTAAAGAGAAATCTATTTTATACCTCTGATCTTTTTTTTCTTTAATGGGTATTTTTTACCAGCTAACGAGAGTGCAGTGGCAAGAGGAGCATGTGCAAACTGAACAATTAGTGCTAATTAAGTGACCCTGGCAGAACGGATGTGACCCTGTGAATCATCACTGGCTCATTTTCTTGGCGTACATTTTCATCACCTGCACAACCTTTCAACTCAGCTGACTCAATAGTTACCCAGCTTGTCTGTCATTTAGCACAAGGCAGGAGAAGGGTACACTATGGCTTCATTAAGGCACCTGGTCATGAAGTTAAACAGCAATCAAAGAGGTTTTTTTTTTTCTTCCTTTATTTTTGGTACTTCCCTTTTGCCCTTTTCTTGTTATAACTGCAACTGGAGGTTAATGCTGTGAAGAAAGCTGCTGTAAAATTGCTTTAATAGCTAGGCAGGTCTTTTTCTTTTTATCTTTAAACTCATCACAGGCAGAATGTTTATTTGTACTTTCATGAGACTGTTACATTTATCATGTTTGAGTTGTTTGCTCCAACTCAAAAGCAGGGGTGAAAGTAGGCAGGAAGAAAGTAGCCATTTTTGATAAGAATAAGAGAGCAGCCACATCTCCAAAACCCACTTTCAAAACCACTGCAGTTACGGTTTCTTATGCTAGGTTTAGTCACTTTGCATGATGAGGAATTGGTGGATAATTCATTTACAGCATGTTACACTGCCATTGAACATAAATTCTGGCTACGATGGAAATGTGTTTCAGGCTCTAAACGCATCACATCATTAGCAGGTTGGTGCTAATGTGCTAATGCACTGATGACTCAAAAGTTAGTGTTGCCATAGTGACTTTAGTAAGCTTTGAAAAGAAAATACATAAAATCATGAAAAAGTAGTCTTTCTTCTTCATTTGAGTTCGAATTTTTCTCTTCTTGTTTCTCTGTTGTAGTTGACGCTGTTGTTGCTAGGCTACCATGCTGATGATAATTACGTATTTCATGGTATGTTCCTGTTGGTTGGTAGCTGACGGATATCATAAACTGTCAGCTCTTCATCTTTGCTCTTGTTTTACCGTGAGATCTGCAGATCACAGTTTTAGGCTAAGACTGATGAGTTTACCCACGATTGTCCATCTTCTGTCCGGGAAATCACAGATGTTTTTTTCCGGCTCAGACACACTTGGCTCTAATTAGTGGGTCATTGACAGACTTGCGTAGACCTTAAAGACAGGCTGATGGCCGTCCAATCAAATGTGACTGAGCGGAGAAACATCTAAAACACGCAGGACAGTGTTCTTTGAGGACCAGGGTTGAAAAACTGTTGCAGGTTTTAGCAAGTAAGAGTATTCCAAGCAAATGTCCCAAAAAAACATTCTATGAACATGAATGTACAATTATTCGCTTTTTCAAGTTTAATTTGCAACAAACATATCAGAAAGCCTCATGGAAAGATTAATATATATACATGCATTATCACTTATGGCTTAATATAATCTTCAGAGAAATTGCACCTCAGCACTCTAAAATACGAAAGCCCCTTTTTACCACATTAAGTCTCCTGTTGGCAATAATGTGGTAATTAGTGCTGCTGGTCTGGGCCATCTTCTAACATCATTGTGTCTTATGTCAGAGGTCGACACATGAACTTTCCTGTGATATGCTGCCCTCATGTGGTCAGAAGTAGCATTGCTACATAGAGTGCCTTTAAAAGTTTTATCTAAGGTATGTGGAGTTAAAACAAATGCTAGTTCTGTGGAGAAATTAAATCTACTTTCATACCTGCTTGAATGGGAAGTTCATTTGCTGTAAAGAACTAAAAAAAGGAAAAAAAAAAGTTTCTTCCAAATAAAATGTAATTTTGTGGTCCATCTCAGTCTGAACTGATTATATGAATACATTTATTTTGTAGACTTGTTTTGGTACTTAACTAGATGCATATGAGGAGTACTATGCATTTGGTTTCTTTATTAAATTTTGATTTACTCTTCAAAAGGCCCCATATATTTATGCAATTTTATGTGTTTTTGTTCAAAATGGGGGTAAACTGTTTTCAAGAAATCATGTTTTTTTGGTATCAGTCTTTTAGTAAAGAGTGTCCAGGGTGTTATTCTTTAGGCTGTATGTCCGAGTTTCCCCAAAAAGATATGTCCCTGCACATACTTTGTGCCCATTTTCTGTGAGTTCATTCTTTTTTACTTTTAAAAATCAGGATGAAAGTTGAAACAGGTTTCAGAATATCATCAAGTCATTGATCATTGCAATGAGTATCTTTCCGTCTAAGTCACGACAGTTTTAGCCTCATCAAGCTGTAAAGTCCAAGCTCCTCCATCAACCCCGATTCCTAATCAATGAGACTGAAGAAGTTATTTGAATGGATTACTGTAAAGAGCATTGTGGATCAGCCTGTGAGAGACATGGATCCCAAGGGAGCCTTAAACTGGTCACATAAGTGATTATAAAACATCCTCATATTTAGCAATTACGGGGCTTCTTGCTCATCAAAGCAATGTAACCTCTCGTCATTATTTGCCCAATCCATCAATAGAGGTTTGACCTGTTAAAGCTCACACTGATACACTGCAGTGTGTGTACAGCCCCTGAAGGACGGAAACACAACAGCTTTTGCTTCATGCAGTTGTCATTTGTGGCTTAGTTACTTGACTCATAATGCACACAGAGACTATAAAAAAAACTTTTTTTTTTCTTTTTTTTTTTTTAAATGCAAGATTGATGCAACATACCACATTCTCCATGACAGCATCATGCATATTTAAAAGATTAAAAGGGTAGTTTACACGTCTTGCTTAATTATTTATGTTATGATGTAAGTGTGCATTTTTGCATTGATGCATTTTCCAGAACTGAACTCATCCACTAGCTTTGCTCAGACTGTCATCAGCGCTAATATACTGGAAAGTGTAATTACTTTGCTTACTTAATGTCACCACAATACATTAATTTGTTGGGGAGTGTTATTATAAATATTACTTCCATTGACCTATAATACAAGTCTGAAATCACATAAAGAAAAAAATAAAAATCAAAATCTAAGCCTTACCACCTGAATCCCCAATTTCTGGTATACAAATCCATCCTTTCCTCAATAATGAGATGTGCTAACCAAAAGACAGATGAAAACAAACAAACAGACTAAACCATTTAACTTCTTCTGTGGTAATCACGATAAAGGCGGCTGGTCATATCGATGAGAAATAGATCAGCTGAGTCCAAGCAGGATCAGGCAGAACAAAATTGAGCTCGCCATCAGAAAATCAATACATCAAGCTTTGCTCACTGACTTAGAAAAGCAACTTTATCACAGATAAGTGATTTGTTAAACAAAATAAACAGAAGAAAACAAAAGTCTATCAACAAAAGATTCTTTCAAAAACAGCGTTAGAAGTTGTTTAAGAGGATTACTATCACCCTCTAGACCACTTTTAAGGAGGGGAAACAAAGGCAAACACTTGTGATGGGCAAAGACAAATCAGTATTTCACAGCGGAGGATGGAACAAAGCTGTTTTTACTCATGAATCAAAGATCCTTGTGGGGAACAGGAACGTGGCAGACAGCAGAGCAAATGATGCTTCAGCTATCAACAGTGAAATTTGACGATGTGAATATTTCAAGTCTTCTGTAGCCTGACTGAGATGAGCCAGCAGGCCATTCTTCAAAGACTTGCTACAGCTTCTGTTTTGCATGATTATGGAAAAGTATTCATACAGAAGCAAATGCAAATTTTTCTACACTTTTTCAAAGTCAGTAAAATATTCTCTTGATTCTGACAATAACCTCAATATAGTACCATTCAAAATGAATGAACAGGTGTATCCTGGATTTCCTAAAAGTACCTGGAAGCAACTACTTTCAGCTCAGAAATAACCAAAGATTGCTGACCTCTCAAACGCGCTGTAAATGCACCGTCCATGTCATCAGTTTTTGGTTTAATGCTATTCTTTGATTTTAAGGTGTAATATATAGTCCTCTCTGACATCACAAAAAGCTCCTTGCTGCATTGTCAGATTATAATGTAGATCAGATTTTATTTTGCTTTACTTGCATGCCAGCAAGTCACAGCAAGTTGTCTCATTGCACAGAAAGTTTAATTCAGTCCAACTGTAATCTGATTTTATTGTTATCAAATTATAATTCAGTTCATTCTAGTGCAATCAAGATCATTTTATTTATAAGAACATAAAAAAACAGCTTTGCATATATGTAAAAGTGAAAGGTAAGTGCTTTGAAAACTGGAATATACCAAATACATACATCTTAAACCAGATTAATGCAGGTTTAGAATCACTGTGTATTTGCAACAGTATTTTTCAAGAACTTTAGAAGTAAAAGGGGAATTGGACATGGATCTCTGACTGACTAGCATTCCTGGATCAAGATTAGGTTTTCCTAAGTAGAGTTTTAATCACATCATCCTTAATGACACACATAGCTTGTCAATAAGGATAGATTGATTACAACCAACAATACAGAAGTGTTAACGAAATGAGAAAAGCTCCTTGAAGGTTCTGTTTGGTATGGGCTCAAACAGACTTCATTTTTAGTTTTCAAAGTGAACCTGAAGTTTCTCTTGCGTTCAGTTGAGGTATGATATGATATGATCGGTTCAACAGGTCCTCAACCTGGACAAGCTGGATAAACCCCTGGAAACCAGGGGTTTCTCTTGGAATGGCATTGAAACGTTCTGATGATCCATTCATCCATCATCTATACCCACTTTTTCCAAAATCACAGGCAACTGCTGGAGCCTATGGCCCATCCCAGCTGTCTCTGGGGGAAAGATGGGGGTAAACCCTGGACAGGGTCACTACGTAGACAGACAACCCCTCACACTTTAACTCATTTCCTCTGGCATTTTAAAACCACCAATGGAACCTCACAACCTTTCTTGTTTGAATCCACTGCTGGGATTCAAACAAGGAAACAAGAACCAGTTCTAATCTGTATATTCATTTTCCAATTCATTCCTGTTTATAAAAATGCTTTAATACTTTAACCAAGTCCAGTGACATCTCCAACACTGTTTTGGCAGTTACCCATGTCATATTAGTTTTGGTGGCCTTCCACTGCTATATCTGGCTACCATTAGTACCAACATGAATAACAATTTCAACCATTGCCTGTTCAGGTGTATTTCATTCCAGAAATCTTTCACTGGCCACAGGAAAACATTTGACTATTGTCACTGGTTTCTGACTTTGGAGCCTATAATGGGGATGGTTAATTACTATCAGCTGTGTCCTTGACCAGGAAAAATCAATGAGAAACGCGGACTGGTTGATGGGATTTTCACTCAGCCACCCACGTGCTCAGGCTCCACTGGAATACAGCTAATGGGATTTGCTAGACTGGGATTTGCGTACTAGGCCCGCACCAGTTAGGAGGGCCTGGCTAGCTGGGGAATTGTTATCAATCCCCTAGCACGCTAATCCCCAAGCTAATTGTTAGAGCTGTGGTTCCAATTTAGACAGCCTTGCCTCAAAAAGCTGTAAAAAGACTTAATGCATGGACCATTATAACAAAGGAAGGAGGATTAGACAAGCATGCAATGCCTCAACCAAGTCAGCGCTGTGGGAACTAGCGGCTAACTAGCAGCCATGCTAAGTTGATGGAGCTTAGAGAGATACAAATACTGCATCTGTCACAACAAAAAATTCTATTAAAATCTACAATGAAGGAATTTAATGGTATTCAGTGAGCCAAGAAGAGCCAGTAAGTGATACAACAAGCATGTATCTGCACTTCAGAAGTTATTAATGGCCTACAAACTTTAATGTCTTCCTCAAATTGTACTCTTGAAACGTAAGTAAATAAATAACTCGCATCTAAGTCCAGCATGTCAGGAGTCTGGCAATTTAGTACAAAGTAGAGGTGCGTCTATACAGTTTTGGGTCTTTACCCACCTACATATGATGAAAAAATGAATTTAGGAGGAGTTTTGTTCATTGCAAAATGGTAGCTAATGGTATCATTTCAAGAAGCTGCAGTCTTAATTAGAAACAGTATCTAGGCGAAGAAGAAAGCCCTGCAGATATTTAATTTCAGGAAACATATGCAAACTGTTTAAACACATTCAATATTTCTGTGGAGTATATCAGTGTTTTCTGTTACTGTATACAGAACATTCGTTTAAGTCAAAATCAAACACTACAGTGTTAAAAAAAAAGGAGTTAATACGATGCAAGTTCTCAAAATTTAATCTTCATTAGTTTAATAAAATACTACATTTTGCAAATCAAGATATTAGTTCACTATGAGGAGAGAACTGAAGAGAAGCTAAAACTTGGCACCGTGGTTTTGACAGACATCTTAAAGCCATTTGTTATGGACTCCATAATGACTTCTTTCCACACCGCCAATAAAACGCTGTGGCACCTTCTTCCGCATGACAGGATATTTCTTTCATATCATGACACCTCAGTTTTCCCACTTATTACATGCCATTCATTCAGCGAGGCAGATCAAGACGCAGCCTGTTGCCTCATCTGGAAGGTAGGCAGTAAACCAGAATCAAAACATAAATAAACTGCTTTTAAAAACAGACTCCGTTTGTATCCTCCTGCCAAACGGAATTACACCCTATCCAACATTTATCAAGTGTAAGGTGACTTACTGAGGCATAAAATACAGTTTATCTCAACTTTGACAACCAAATTCCAATCAAAATCCTGATCATAAACTAGCCTAAGTGATTATTTTCTGTTGTGATTTTAAACATATTTCTTCCAGGATGTTCCTTGGAAATGTTGTTCATGTCAGTGAGACTTCCAGACAATTTGAAAACATGATGCCTACATCCACTGCTTTTAGCAGTGCAAACATAGAAAAGGGAGATAGGATTTGGATTAGGAATAGGATTAAAAACTAGAGCCATTCTTTCCAGTTCTTAAAGGCTTCATTTCATATTTGGCATGTCTTTTCTTTACATTTCCATTTGAATTCTCTATGTAAGATATTACTCAATGTGCTTCCAGCATAAGCAGCGAATTAATAATACTTTTTGTGAAAATCAGTATTATATCAGACCAAAATATAGTAATAAATGAGTCTTTGGAGAAACGAACAAATGATCTCTCCTTTTTCAACTTCTAACTAACTCCTATATACAAAACATGAGCCACTGCAGGATAGCAGTACTTTTTTTTAATGAAACGTATTAACAGTTCAAATACAGAGACACGTGGACAGAAGCTCAGTGGCAACATCAAACAGCAGTCGTAGCTTTTACAGCTTTTACATTTGTGCAAAAACGTCTGTGTTTTTGCTGTAACGTGGAAAAACTGATAGATTTGTTTTTTGTTCAGCACATTTGCTGGAATGTGTATGAAATTTTGCAAGTATGGAAAATAGACTAACAACATATCTGATTTTGCAGTGGAAGTTGATGATTAAAAAAAACAAACAATTAAACCAAATCAAGTTTCAACTTAACTTGGGACTCCAATTTTCTGTTAAGGTAGAGATTCACATCATGCCAGAAGACTATATGATCCCAAAAAAATATGGCTCAAGGTTTCGTCTACTTGATGACAGAAGGAACAGAGACGCTTCACATTAACATGGAACTTTGCCAGAAATATGTTGACTGGATAACACCTGAGCAGAACTTCTAGCACCTTGTTGGTGATGTAAAGAAATAAAATAAAAATGTCTGGGTAAAGACTGTACCTTTCCCCAGTCTATTCATTATTCCCAACAAAAATAAATGCAGGGAACAGCTAAGATTCCATTGAATTAAATATTTTTATACCTTTATTAATAGTTTTAATACTGAGAAAGGGATCAGAGTTTTCTATAATAAGTTCTGGCAAAAGATCAGAGGGAATGGCATCGATGGCAATAGCACATTTCCTGGGCGCAACATGCAGGAGAACAGTACTCTTGTGGCAGGTGAGGCCCAGGTGTGAAACACACAAAGAAGAGACTTCTTCATAATAAAACCGGAAACAATGGAAAACTAAAAGGCTTTTTAAACAGAAAATTAAAAAAAGAAAAATCAGACAATGATGGATACCTTTTCATAACAAACCAAAATCAAAACTGTCAAGAATACAGGCTTTCCAAAGAAGTCACTCTTGTATATTGTAATTTTATTGAGAAGTTTCCTTCTGAGACACAACAACTGCAGGAGATGAGACAGCAGGCTGCTCAAATGAGAAAACCATCACAGCATCATTTTTATAAACCATTTGCAAATACCAGTTTCTTTATTATACCATTCTTTTTGCCATCCCGCTTTAATAGTGATAAAAAAATTGATATTTTTTTGTAATCACATCACAGCCTGCTGTGTTTATTTCTCTTTAACAGGAAGTGGCCTTGCCATTTCAGAGTCGATGTGTTGTTTTTTTCTTTATTATTATCCTTCCTTACCTGCTTTGGAAAATAGTACTAAAGATGATAATTGCAAATCAAAAGGATTAAAGATTAGCATGTGTGTCTGACTGTTCAGCTTGGGTGCTAATTTGTCAAGACTGTGGTACAGACGCCACAAAGACTCAGTTATTAATCTGCAGCGTACAAGTATTGCTGATGTATCAGTTGTCACCAAGATCAAACGTCATATGATGCAACTACATTTAATTTGTAATTAACCTTCTACAAATTAAACAATCAACTACTGATTAATCAGTAGTGGAATAAATCAACTACTGTCATGGTTAACTGCCAGATCACATGTTAAATGTACATTAAAGGTTAATGGTTGCATGTTTTAATCACAATCAGCTGCAAACCGACTTTGAACCAAAGATTTAATTCTGAACGATGCTACTGTTGGTATCTCAATCACAGTAGTTCATATACTATTGGACAGATGGCGCAAAGACAGAAGTTACCTGTAAAACATATCCTCAGTTAAAAATATTTTTAAGTAACCGAGAACTATAAAAATGCATCAACTCCAAAACAAATCATATGTAACATCTGGAATACATCCAAAATGTTTAATTTCATACACGTCTTCTTGATGGATGTACTAAGTGCGAACATGGGTCCACCTGCCTCTTAACAGATCTTAACATGTGCACATGCATGTCCAAGCAAACCCCAAATAATTTGTCACTGTGATCTGAGAGAAACAGTTTCAGTTCTCTGCAGTTTCTGTACACATAGCAGATTTGAGAGTAGTTGACTTTGAGTTTTGTACAAACAAGTCTGCAAAAATACTGAATCATGCCCTTCGAACCACATCAAGATCGCTTGGTGTGCTTCTTCCTTATATAACAGATGGATCCAGCCAGCAGTTCCTAAATGTGAAACCAAAGAAGAATTGCCTGAGTGTGCAATAATACTTCTGGTCATGGTGAACTCTACAAAACCATTACTTTCTAATTAAATGCTTGGTAGATACATTTTCCCCACAAGCCATGACGGAGTCATTAGCCAGATTCAGTACTAACTGGAGTGCTGGTGGTCATTTTGAAAATGACTCCATACTTAAATAGATGTTCAAACTTCAAAGATACTTCTTTCTTGTCCAATCAGGTTTCAGTTATCACTTTTCACCTCCACCCTATTTCCCAAGTTTGTTGTTTCTGGCAGAACAGTTACCAGAATGGTGGCGCACTTGAGGCTTTAGAAGCTCCATGCCGTACATCCAGTTCTTATAAACAGTCTATGTGTTGTTCAGCATCCACATTGGTGATTTTAATCCATTAATTTAGCTCCACGGAAAAGACAGCGTTGCATTTTAGAGATCAAGTTTACCCAAACTCATCAAAAGTCTGTTGTGCAGCCGGGTAGAAAGATAGATTCCGAAATGTCAGTAGGAACTACTGAGTTACTGTTATAAATCAATGAAATATGCTTCATGTGCTCTGTTTCTATGTTTGTTCTACCTAAAAGAAGTAAACAAAAGGAAGCTCAGCATAGGAAGTGACAGCATAGCAGAAAATACCCCACACCACCACCTAGCATTCGGTGGTGTAATTATACACACACAAAACTACTAATGCCAACTTCACACTATTTAATTTTTAAAGTCTTCGATTAATTAGATTAATAGATTAATTCAAGTCACATAAAACAACATGAAAATGGTAGGCAATTAATTCACATGTGAATAAACATGCGTTGAATCGTTGCTACGACAGAAATAAAATTTCAGGCTCTAAATGCAATGTCATTACATCATCAGCAGGTTGCTGCTAATGTGCTAATGCACCGATGACTTGAAAGTTAGCCTTGTCGTAATCATGCCCGTGCACTTTGAAAAGAAAATAAATACAATCAAGGAAAAGAATTGTCTTTCTTTCTCATTTGAGTTGCGCATCATTCTTCCTGTTTTTCTGTTGTATTTGGCATTGTTGTTGCTAGGCTACTGTGCTCTGTAGATACTCTGATGTTTGCATTATTTCATGGTGCATTCCTATTGGTTGGTTAGCTGACAGTGATCATAGAGGCTGCGTCTCTTCTCTATGTCCTGGCTTGTCATGGATCGTTTGGGCACCTGGTTGATACCCGTCGTTGGCCTAGATAAGGTTTTTCGGCCCCGCAGCTCCTCCTCTCCTCGTCTGTGCTGTCGGGAATTTTGTCTCGGGGTACCTGAACAGCTGATGGCTGTTCAAGTACCCCTGAACTGGTTCGGCCAAGTTCGGATTATTAAAACTAGATTGCTAGCAAGCAAAACTTTCATCTTGAAGTATTTTTTTCATGTCCTGAAAACTGTGACTAAGACGTGTCTGAGATGAGTCCAGTGTTTTCTCTGAACTTCCACCTCAGAATTGCCGCTTCTTTAACTCCCAGTGGGCGTCTGTCGAGAAGGAGGAATAGCTACAAATGTAAGCAACTGTCACTGTCATCTTCCATAGAACTGAGTTTATTTGAGACGCTTCAGTCCCATAGAGTCAGTCATATAATCACAGATAGTCAGTAGTAAACCATCCAATAAGCATGCAGCTCATTCATCACAACAACAACCAATCAGAGCGTAGCTTACTAATTTATTAATGAACACACTAAAACAGCTTTTTCTCATGGCAGAGATTTGATGGGGTGAGTAAAAATACATATGCGATTTTTGGCTGAAACTGAAATTCTGAAAACAAATTTAATCAGTCAATTAATGTAGTTGATGGGACCTTTAAAGTGTCTTTACATGTCCCTAGATGGTGATTGGCTGCTGAATTTGTGACTTACCAGCTGTATCCTGCCCAGTTAAATCTAAACTCTTGTAAAAGTAAAAGGTTCCCCCTTTAATAATGATAAATAAGCCATCAAATTTATATAGTGCTTTTCGAGGCACTCAAAGACACTTTACAATTGAGGACAAATAAGACACAGTGAATGCATGTTTAAAACCAGTTTGAACAGGTGGGTTTTGAGGAGTGATCTGAAGGTTTGCATTTGTTCTGAATTCCTAATTTCTTGTGGGAGGTAGTTCCAGAAGGTTGAGGCAGTGGCAGAAAAGGCTTGGCCCCCAAGGGTCCGTTGCTGGGGTCTGATGATGGGGGTCAGAAGGTTAGATCCAGTAGATCTCAGTCTGCGACTGGGCGAATGGCGGCGGAGAAGGTCGGTAAGGTAAGACAGGGCGAGATTGTTGAGGGCTTTGTATGTGATGAGGAGTTTATATTGTATATGCTACTGGACAGGCAGCTACTTTCTTCATGCCTCTTCCAGAGATACACAGCTGAGATGAGTGCATCTCAGATCACATACAGCAAAGAAAAAAGAGGCTGATAGACTTTGCTGAGAAGCATATTAGATTCATATTGTAAACACAGCTGCACCCACTGGCTTTAATGAGATGAATGTGTCATGTTTCTTCTAACTCCATATATACATACACATTTCCCTTTTATGCTTGATCGCATGCAGATATAGTTGTACTCTTCCCTTTTTTGTCCTCTTTTAATGTAGCACATTAACGTCTTGCATCCCTTATTAGGATTGATTTTCTGCTCCATTATTAACAAAATGTGCATTTATGCCTACTTTGTGTCTGCTTTCATCCTTTGTTTCTTTATAGTTTCTGATAAGGACAAAGTAGTGATGAAAACTTTTCATTATCAAAGGCAATAAATCAAATCAGCGGCGTTCAGCTTTGATTTTACGTTGTAGTCCGTAGAGGAACATGCATTTATTCAACAGTGTGCAGTGTTTCAAAGTGAAAACAAGTCTGTGGGCTGACTGAGGTCAGTTGTTTAAAGGTATCATGCCATCAGTGGTGAAATGATTAATTACATCACATAAAGCATCAGTCCAGTATGTAATATATTCTGTCACATGACCTTTCGCCTTTGTTGTACAATAATTGCCTCTGCCTCAGTTATTGCACTGATAACATTTATCGACTGCATATGTTTGATGTGCGCAAAAGGTAAAATTTGTTATGTCTAACCCTAACCCAATGTTCCGTCCCCTATATCAACTCCAGCCTTCCCATGATGGAGTGGAGCTCTTCACTCCCCTGGTGCTGATTTTCTGTTGTGCCACCCAACATGCTCGCCTCTACTGTTCACTCATCCCCACATAATCACCAACACTACTGATTCCATTCTCTTCATTTGTTTTTGGCTGCGTGAATGTTTAATATTTGGTTGACTGCACATCCCTCTTTTTTTGTCATAGCTTATGAGCCGGGTCATGACACTAATGTTTTATATATATGTATGTATGTATGTACATATGTATATCTATCTATCTATCTATCTATCTATCTATCTATCTATCTATCTATCTATCTATCTATCTATCTATCTA
>JBAMYA010000023.1:4605016-4617513 GCA_037176975.1 Arrhamphus sclerolepis | reverse complement strand
CTATCTATCTATCTATCTATCTATCTATCTATCTATCTATCTATCTATCTATCTATCTATATGTATATATACATATATGTATATGTATATATACTTTTTAACTAGTAAAAGAAAATATTTCACAACCTACAAAACAAATACCTGCCTCTCCCATGTGTATTTGTGCAGTTTAAAGTGGACACAATGTGATTAAAAATAATATCTTCAGTGCTTTCGAGCAGATACAGTATTTGTTTTGTGTGAAGTGACTATCAAGTGAAACTCTCTGAAAAACAAAACTCTGCCATTTAGTTTGAGAGCTTTGTTTGGGGTTCTCATTTGAAGGATGCAGCAATTTCACAGAAGCAGCTAAGAGTAGAATTATCCAGCCTCCCCATCTGTGTCTCCACTCAACTTCAGATTCAAATGATGTGGCGCTCACTTTGCCGCAGAATGAGAAGTCAGAATCCTGCCTCTTTTTCTGCACTGCTTTAACAGGCAGACTGCCATGGTTTATGGTTTCTTAGATTTTTCTTTTCTTGGCTTATTTTCTCTGTTTGCCGTCCTTCCCTCGTTGCTGCTGCCACCTCTCGTTTCCTTCGATTGCTGCCACCTGTGTCTTGTTTGTCCCACCTGTTTGACCTCAGCGCATGTGAGTGTGAGTGCGTGTGTGTTTATGTAGTCCTCTGTCTTTTCATTTATTATGTTTCTTTGTCAAGCTGTCTGATGTTTGTGCTTCCGATGTGGCTTCCACCGTATTCCAGCCAGCCCTCCTAACCTTGTTTGGATATCCTGCAGCAGCAGTGCTCTCAGTCTGATATCCTGCTCTTGCATCCTCAAATTTTTACCACTCCTAAGTTCTATGTAAAACTTATACGCCCCATTAACTCACAGGTCTCAAACCCAAGGCCCAAGGGCCACACCTTGCCCACGAGACACTGCAAAGACAGTCCTATATTTATTATTATTAGAACATCTTCTGAGGAGCTTTCAATGCATTATCAATGTAATTATTTAGTATTGACATCAAAAAGTGGAATAACTGAGGTGGTGAACAAGCAGGAGACTGTTGAACTGGTTTATTTTACTTTTTTTTTTAACTTTTCAACTGTTACTTCATTATGAAATGTTGCAAAAAGCTTGACAAAAGTTTGTCTGTAATTTGCATTTTTTTTAAAAACAAAATTAGCTTTTTTTATTTACTAACAGTAAACATTTTTTTTATTGATTTCAATACAAAAGTCTCAATTTTCTTTTCTTTTTCTCAAAAAAAGATGTAGTAATGCAAAGTTCTCAATTTATTTATTTATTTTCCAAAAATCTGCTCTTTGTTATTTGGGACTATATGAGGAAAAACTGTGATTTTTGTACAAAAGCCTTAATTTTATGATATAAGTGAAATCTGAGCATTTATGCCAAAAATTCACTCCTTTCTTATCCTTTAACCGCTGAACCAGAGGGAAATCTGATAACATATTTTTTTGAGAAAGTACAAAATATCGGCCCCTGAGCAGTAACCATGGTGATTATGTAGCCCGGGAAGAAATAGAGACACTTGTGACCAAACTAAAGAGAGAAATTAGTTAAAATTGCCGCAACACGCTATTCAGCCACTTCTCTCACATATTTTATTTAAGCCCTGTAGGACCTTTGAGTTTCCTGAAATGTTTAGCAAAAGTTATTTAATGGGATTTTTTAAATTATTAACCATTTATTAATAACTGCCTCACTGTTTAATTCCTTTCAGATTCCTGAGTAGATTTTTTTTTTTAAAGTAGGGGGAGGAACTGAATTATTTTCTGAGGGTAAAATTGTCAGTCTATTAGTTAACTAGACAGACTTAATGTTTGTACAGAACAGCAAAGTTGTACAACTGATCTCCAGAGTCAACAGCAGCATAATATTCAGGCTTTAATTCAAATTCATTCATTGTAATTTCAAGATGCTAACAGGGCATTTCTCTTTTCGTCTTCATTGATATCCATCAACATGCAAAGCATTAAGTCTGTATATTTCAAGTCTGAACTTGGTTCGCTGCAGTGGACCAGCATACCTTTCACAGCTTTGCAAGTCAACCTCGGCGTCCTCTGCATCCTGTTAAGCCAGGGAGAATTTGCTCTGCCACATACTATTACTTTTTTTTTTCTTTCAAGGCAAAGTCAGTTTTAGCTTGGCGGCAAAGCTATCACACAACCGTGTTGCTTCCATATGCCAGCCCAGTGTTAACTTTACACTCCTGCACTCGTTGATGAATCAAATTGTAGCACAAGTCAGAACATCCCTGTTCACAACTGATTTTACTTCCTGCCATGAACAAGTACATAGCGTTGGTCCAGGGAGGACTGATCACATGCCACCCATGTCGAGGGACTTGGGGTTTAAAAAAACTGTACAATTGTCAGAAAACCAAACTAACTCCTCTCAGTGAAATCTGTACAGGTTAAACATGTCTCACGTTGTCTTTGGGAATCTAATCTCACAGCAGTAACATCCTTGTCTTAAATGTGTGAGTCCTTTTGGGTCAGACAGATATAAACATTCAACAGAGGAAATGCTCCCGTTCACAGCCTGTCAATCACAACGCTGAAACAGGTTGAGCTGTCAGTCAGACGCACAGTCCTGCAGTCCAGTGTAATTGAATTAGTTCCAGTCTCTTTCTGAAGGTTAATTGGTGGTGAAGCATCGGCTGAGCATGGCAAGGTAATTGACAAAGATAAGGATGGCTGCCTTATCGTAGATTTTGTCAGCATATGTGAACTCTATCATTTTGCTATCCATCTGATATTAGAAGCATAATGGAGTTGACGCTTTCACATTATTTCTGGTTCATTTAAATTCTCCTGGACTGTGAAGTTTCCAGAAGTTTCCGTCATGCTTAGGGCTATGCAGGCGCTCTCTCCTTAGTTCATTATGTCATGAGTCAGCAGGTAGAGACGTTGCTGGCAGACGCTTTTGGCTCAGAGGGCAAAATAACATTGATGGTCACTTGATGGCCTGGAAAATTGCATTTAAACCTTCAGGTGTTATTCCAAGTTGTATCTTACTATCAAACATGGTGGATTAAATTAAACTCTGCTTTCCCCATGTCTCTGTGATAAATGCTAATATTCCATTTGCTCACCTCTTGAGTATGTGTCCACTAGAGCCAAATTGTTGTGGCTGGATTATAAAATGGCTTTCTGTGAGTTAATAGCATGAAGATCAGTGCATAAGTGTTAAGATGTTGCTATAGACAGAGATTTATGTGGGGTTTTCGGCTGGAAAAATAAAAAAAATAAAAAACTGCACTGGACTGTTTTAATTCTCCTGCAAGGTTTCACTGATGCATCCTTTCCCTTCGGTGCAGTGCAATTCCACGCTATTCTCCATGGCTTATCATCTTTATAAGAGGTGTCACCCATCGTAGAGCTTTTAGTTTGTAATGAGATTTCTTTACCCTCATCTGGGCTTGAATTGTAGTAGGTCATGAGCCTGCCGAAGGACTCTTGATAGACTCAAGAACAATAGAGACAGATTCAAGGAATTTACAAGAGATGGCAGGGCAGTAAGTCATTTAAAGTTTTACAAAAGTACAGCACCTGTGTGGAATACCAACGAGTAATGAAATGGACCGAGAAACGGCTTCAAATTCAGAATGCTTTGGGCCACATCTGTAAGTCAAACCCCTTTTCAAGGTTTAATTATGGAAAAAGGGCCAGTTTGGCATTTAACACAAAAGTATCATCAGCTTTAATTGAGATCTGCCAACAGTATATTTGCTATACTAATGCTAATTTGAAGTTAATTAGCAGGAACTAATGTTTATTGACTGAGGTGAGATTATGTTTTGTTTGTTTTCTTTTAGAAGTATTATTTTCTGAAAAATATTGCCAAGCTAAAAGGGTTGAACGAAAGGGAAGAATATAAAAGCTTTCTTATTCTTATTGTAATTTTTTTCTTTATTTTACTACTCCATGCCTGAAGCATCAATAAAATGAAAAATGTGCACTTTGAGACAGGAGTTTTCAGTTGTGTTCACTCAATCTCTTTATTTATTAATTTACTTTTTTATTAAACTGAATTCCTTTCTCTCTTTGCTCCTTCCCTCTACTGGTTGCCAGTTCATCACCAGGTGTAGTAGAGCTGGGCGATTAATCATAAATTAATCAACACCGACATTCAGAACCAATAATCAATGTAATCTTTCTCATGTCAATTATTTCAATCATTTATATTTTTTTAAATATTAATTGAACAAACCTGCGTGAACTTCATTTCATTTGCTTGTTTTAAAAGCAAAGATTCATCAGAAAAGATATTCCAGTTTTTAGTTGATTATATTTGCAGCACAAAATCGTGTCAGTGGTCTACAAGGGCAGAAAACAGAACGAAACAAAAAAAGAATCGCTCGTTCATCATACTCGGGGTTAACTTGTTCAATTAATCGTGATATTGATCTGAGGTCATTTCGCTCAGCCGTAAGGTATTCAGGACTAAACCTATTAAACAGGACGGAGTACAAGTAGAACAGGTGTAGTAGTTCCATGTGTAGTTCATCATGGAAGTGTGTTTAGAAGAACGTAAGCGATTGTTGAACGCAGTTGCAACCTGCAACCCTGCTCTTACACCATTTAGCAGCTCCGTGTCACCTTTGGTCTTCAGTCGTGTTTTAGGGGCGGCCATTAGGAGCTGATTGGAGGATCTAAATGACCTGGCAGGATTGTGGGTATTGAGGAGCTCAGTCAGATATTGAGGGGCTAGACCATTAAGAGCCTTAAAAACACACAATAACAATTTAAAATCTATTCTAAAAGCAACAGGGAGCCAGTGAAGTGCAGCCAGGACAGGGGATATGTGGTCACGCTTACGCTTACCAGTAAGGAGGCGGGCAGCTGCGTTTTGGACCAGCTGTAGGCGGTCCAGCCCAGCATAGAGAGAGTTGCAGTAATCCAGTCTGGTGTTGATAAAAGCATGGATCACAGTCTCCACAACAGGCCCTGGTTGTACTGAATTTAATATTATAATGCAGACAAGCAAAAATATTACGTCCATGTATGTGGACACCATGTCCAAGGAGCTTAATAAGATTCTATTACAACTTGGGGTGGGACTTGATTAAAAAAATTAATCTAATTAATTTGAAGCTTTATAATGAATTACTCTTGATTAATTTTAATCACATAATATTCTGCATTTGCCCTGAAAATCCTAACCCAAAGCCAGTCATTTGATCGAATTTGGGCTGCTGACACTTCTTGCTCGTACTTGGACTGAGAGTGCTAGCGCTAACCCTACACCTGGAGCAGCCATCTTCAATTGCGCAAACTGCAATTAAATGTGTCAATTTTTTTTACGCTTTATTTTTTTGTAATTAATTAGTTGTAATTAACATGTTAAAGTCCAACCCCTAATTACAGCCCAAGTTGTTTCTAGGTGCTACTCAGAAAACCCAGAACATGACTCCCGAGCACATGGGAAGAGGAACAGTGTCAGTGTTCAGCTTCGCTATGTGCTTGGGAGTCATGATCTGGGTTTCTCAGAAGCACCTAGAGACAACTTTGTTGTAAATAGATGCTATATAAATAAAATTTAATTGAACTGAACTGTTCCGGAGCCTCTGGAGTGTTCTGGATTGTTCATAGAAGGATACTTTATAAAATGAAAAACTCTGAACATCCTCTGCAAAACACAGTGATTCAGAAACAGTGTTTTCAGTCAGAGACTTCTTCAGATCTGCTGTAACACAGACCACTGCAGGAGATCCTTCCTGAACACAGCTAGAACCTTATAAATCTTTGAAGAGATGTAAATCATAATGTGCACTGCATCAACAGAATGTCCCTTCAGGGATTAATAAAGTATTTCTGAACTGAACTGAAAAAAACTATTAAGCTCTCCTATGAACCACTGAACTAATATTTGTTTCAGAGAACTGTTTCACATCATGAAGTCGACAAACTTCTGGCATCGGTGAACAACACTTCATCTTCAACTGCTTCAATTTTTTTTTCAGACATTATTTCACCTGCCATTAAATATTTAAGTTATGCATTCACTCGCTCTGAAATTTCTCACAAGTCTTTCCTTCACCACTCCAGCCATTTTATGTTTCTGCAGAAAGCGACTTGACAGAAATAAAAGCTCTAATTCAGCAAGCAGGAAGATCTCTGATGTTTATTTCAATCAACATACTCAGAGTGACAGAACCAACGTTTCTTAACTAACAGTTAGTTGAACAATTTTTTTTTTGTTTGTTTTTTTGTTTTTACTCAGACTTTGTTGACCTTCCCTTCTAAAACAGTCAGCAGTCAAAATAGGCCTGTGAAATGAAGTTGGCCTGTCCTCTACAGCAGGGATGTGCAACTCATTTTAAGAGACTTGTGCAAACTGATGGTGATCCATTCAATTGAATCAGCTGTGTTGTTTCAGGGAAACATGCGAGACATGCAGGTCAGGGGCCCTTGAGGCCTGGAGCTGCTCATCCCTGCTCTACAGGGATTCAACTAAATGCTTTTATTTTTGTCTTTAAAGGATGTCCATATAATACGCTTAAAGGCAAAAAGCACAGGAAATTATGGTGAAAAAATTTCTAAACAACTTGGGTACATTTGGAATATATAACATATTTCAAGACGTGAACTGCACTGACCATAAATGAAAGCATGTGACCTGAAGAAAAATGTTTAGAGTTGACTAAAATTACTCAAATTATGTTAGATTAGCTGGTTATCTGAGGCTTTAGATCAGATTTTTACCTTGGAATTTACTGGTCTTGTTTGTTGATATATTTTCTTGACTCTAAATTTGGCAGTGAATTACAATCAAAATGAAGCACTTAAACCCACTTTTTAATGATAGATTTTAAGCAGATAAGCTCTTCTTGCATTTATTTTAATTACTGGGTAGCTGTGTAAGTATATGTGTGCCAGCATTGTGAGTCTCTCAGCTATCTATGGTCGTGATTCCATGTGGTGGGCCAAGTCGTCAAAGATGGACAACCTTGTTAAAACCCACATATGGGCCTGAAAGGAATAAATAGAAGAAAAGTAGTGCAGAGGGAAAATCAACACACTGACACATGCTTTGTCTAACAATGTACCGCCTGCTGGGCTCTTAAAAGATAAAAATGTTTGATGTTTTTATTTTTTTTTTCATTAGCACATCTTTGACTTCTCACTGTCAAGAGCATTTGAGAGTGTTACATTTTACACCCTTTGGTAGCAATTTGTATTTTTCTTTAGTGAAACATCGTGTTCTGTGTCACTTCAAAGGATTTGTTCCTTCCTCTACTGTCCTTTTCCTGCACTCATCTTCCCCACATACTTCAGAATATGTGTCCCCCCTACTGGGAATGAGGAGCTAAAACAAAACATGAAACGTGGGTCACTTGTCACTTACATCATCCCATAATGAACACATGAAAGGCAATCAATTTGGATCCTTCACTTGGGAACATTATGACACCTGCTGTAGTGTTGTATAGTGGTGGAAATAAAACTAAACAGATGAGACAACCTTTTCTTCTTCTTTTTTTCTTTTCTTTTTGCATTGCTGTGATCTTATGGTGTCTACTAGACAGGAACCTTATTTGAGATCATCACTGGAAATGGAAGGAGGGACTTGTGTAGAGATACAATCATTCTTCGTCCAAGATATGAATAATGTCCCCCTGATTGAATTACAGTTTTTACTGCAGTCTGAGAATGGTTATAGGATCATTTACAAACAGTTTTGAGTGCATAATACAACAAGATTAGATAAACAGTATTTACAAGTAAAAAACGTTTAAGAAAGCCACAAATCTTCTAGAATGTGGAAGTCTTACATCTTAACTCTTCACATCTCAGATGGGATATTAAAGGTAAGTTCATGATGGTATAATTTATTTTATATACTTTATTGATCCCACAGGGGGAAATTCTTCCTATGCATTGGACCCATCCGGGGTACTATGGCCAGAGTGGTGGGCTGCCACAGTGCAGCACCTGGGAAGCGGTCAGGGTTTTCAGGTGCCTTGCTCAGCGGCACCTCATCCATGGGTGTGGACATGGGAAAGCGTTGTTGAGGCACTCCCCCACATCCTTGGTAGCAGTTGGGGATTGAGCTGGTGACCCTCCTGTCACCAGTCCAAGTCCTCAACCAGTAGCCCATGGATGCCTCCCAAACCAAAAATGCTGAGATGTAAATAATAAAATGTAAATAAAATAGAATGCAATCATTTGTAAGTCTCACAAATTCCATATTTTATTCCCAATAGAAATGGAAAATATTTAATATATATATATATTAATATTTTTGTTTGGCTCTTGCTTTGTTCTGATTTGGTTTCCTGATCCTGATCCTAGTACTGGTTTTCGTTTTGCTCTGGTATCTATATGTTCTGGATTTTTTTGGTTCTTGTCTTGACGTTTGGATTTCCCTGCCTTGGCAACGTTTTTGATTTTGTACATTAAACTCATCATGGACTATTCTTGCCTCTCCAGTCTTCCTACATCTGAGCCCTAACCTCACACCTATCCATGACAGTATATGTACATGCAAATTCAAAGATATCACTTAATATTTGTGTATTAACCACACACACACACTCTGCATAGACACAGACAATTAAAAGTTCTCATAGACCTACACAAATTCCATACACACATGCGCACACACTGCATAACTAAATAGAAAGTGCTCTTCTTTTCTGTTGACCAGTTTTCTCAACTTTCTATATACTTTGTTTATACATAAATCTGTTTGTCATATGTTTGTACTTACACAATCCACTTCATATTCACTTCCATACACTACAACACAGCACGCAAACACTCACACCTGGTTTGGTCATTATGCACTCGAAAAATAAACATCTGCTGCAAGATTAAATTGCATCTGACTGTAAAAGGTTTTAACAAATTATGGCATTAATCATAGATATATATGTAAACAGTTGTTAAAAACAAACAAACAAACAAAAAAAACCTACAGTGGTACCTTGAGTTACGAGTTTCCGGACATACAAGTTTTTTGAGTTACGAGCCGTCATTCTGTTGATTTTGACTTGTGAGCAGAAATTTGAGTTTGAGTTATGAAGCTTCAGGTGCGCCACCACTAGTTGACGTGGTGAGTCAATTCGATCAACATCCCGCATCTCACTCATTCAATTGACTTTGTTACCTGACCAAAGAAGCATCCCTTGTATTTTGTGCACGCGTTTGTGCAGTTGTGCATTTTTGAAACATAGTGAAAGGCAGGATTAAACAAACCTCCTTGTGTATATAACTGAAACCTGCTGCAGATGAAAGCAAGGAAAGCGTGGCGAATAAGCCAAACGCTAGTGAAGATTAAGTTTCTTTTTTTCTCCTAATTTGAAAACCTCCTCTGCTCTCTCCCTCCTCCCACTCCTCCTCCAGCATTTTCCGTCAGTCCAGGTGTCTGATCTCCAAAATAAATACACTTTATAGAACCAGTTTGTTTCATTGCATTCTCTTTATTATATTTTATTATGTTCTTATACAGTGTTTACTATTTATAAATAGGCTACATCTAAGACGTAACAAAAAAAGGGGGTGGGTTTTTTTGGGCCATGGAATGGATTAATGGCATTCCCATTCATTTCAGTGGGGGAATACTGATTTGTCATACAAGCTACTGACTTAATACAAGCTCTGTCGCAGAACGAATTAAACTCGTAACTCAAGGTATCGCTTTATACTTAACATAAATGCTGCTGACACTAAATGAAGCAGAAGAATACCTGAACATCAGAGAGAGAGGGAGAAGCCATTACGATACTGGAGCTAAGCTAGGCTAAGAAAGGGTGAAGAAAGTGGTAGAATTAACCCTTTATTAAGTCCTGCCCATAGTCCAGCCCCTTTTGTGTCTGAGGTGATGGAGTTGGAGAACCAAAATCCAGCCTTTTGTGTCTTTGGATTCTCACACCTTCAAAGTTTTTTAGATCCTGCAGCCAAGACTCCCAAAGGGGTCAAAGGTCATCAGGCAAATTATCATTCCAACTGAGCTTGTCACGACACATCTGCTGCAAGATCTGCTTTTCTACCAGGATGAATGGTGCCACACATCCGAGGACCCCTCTCTGGCTAAGTGGATTTTCTCAACACTTCGCTTGGGAGATTTGGAAAAACTAGTATCACTTGCTTCACGATGACCTGATGACTTATTCCAAAAGCATCTCCAAAGTCAAGAGTTGGGTTGCCATAGCCAACCCAGTCTGTTCTTTGTGCAAAGGCCTCATTTTCTTCTCCAGCCACCACTTGTCTTGGTATGAGAGCTTGAAAACATTTGCAACCAGCTAGTAGGTCGACATCACAGCTCTGCAGAGGAGCAATTTCATGTGTGATGTACTCAAGATGAGACCATGCCTTAGCAGTTTCTGGTGTGGGAATATGATCTCTGGTTGCAGGGATGAATTATTTTGAGTAAGTCACTGGAAGAGAGATTATCTTGTCTGAGTAGAATCCTCTTACTTGTAGATCAATCAGCTTTCTGCTTGGCAGTGCTGTATTTCTTAAAGTCAATGTGGAGAGCTTCAACTGGATGCTTCATCTTCAGTGTGAAACACCTTTGCTGTCTCTTCAAGGATGAATGTGTCACTGCGTATCATGGAGAGCATACACATCAACTTCATGATTTGGCTTACTTATAGTCGACAGCCACATAGGAATGACTGAGGATGTCTGGGTGCCCTTTACATTCCAAATAACTCTGTTTGATTATAATCCCACTTGGTGGTCTTGTCACCCTTTCTTGTGAACAATCTGTCGTTCCTTCTCTTGACTTGTCACGCTCCATTTCTCCATCAGTCATTGTTGATATTCCTCCATCTTTGCTGAAATTGTCATGGAGGCAGGTTGGACATCTTTTCTCACAAGTAGCAGATTTTCCAATTTTCACATTCCTTTGAGTGATGGTCAGGCTTCAGACAGTCAAAGTACAACTTCATCCCGTGAACAAACGCTCAGAGATTATCTTATCCAAAATTTCCGACACTTGTGTAGACTGTGACATGACTTCTCACAGAAGACACAACTTGTAGAGGCATTTTTTATTTTTTATAACCAAGTTAGTTGCTAGTACCTTTGCTCCAAAGAACTCTGTTCTTTAAAACCTTGATCTTCTCACCTTCAGCAGGTTTCAGAGCATGGAGAGATGTTGTTGGATTATCAGCAACTTTAGCTTCTGCTGGAAGCTTGGGAATGTATGACCTTTCTGTTCCATCTTGAGGTGAACCAGTCTGGATGTTTTGTAAGTAACTTCTGGTTGTCATTGCAGTCATTAAGTACTTCACGGCCTCTGATCTGAGTCATAGCAGCCTCACAGCTCTGAAGGAAATCTGCAAACTCTTGTTTGCTACCAGAAGACTAACTTAAATGTCTGGAAATGTATTTTGTGCTGCCTTGAGCATGAGAGGACTTGGTGCAATGGGATTTGATACTTATCTTGACTGAGGCTACAGACTTGAATACAGACGATGGTGTCTTTTTGCCTTGTTTTTTTTACAACCTCCAATGTTATCTGCTGTCTCCAAACGATCTTTAGCAGTCTGGACTTACTGAATCAGAGGTGTCAATTTTGCGACGTGTGTCATGGTCAGTGATGTCTATGTACCTTAACTCTTCATGAACACACAGTCTGTCCCAATTCAGCAGCCGCATCCAGCCGCATCCTTCCGAAGGCCGGGTAGACCTGAAGTCAGCGGCTGTGAATTGGGACAGTCTAGCCTTCAGATTTACCCCCGACCTTACCTCGGGTTACGTTCTGTTGCCTAGCAACCGTGACAGCGCTGAACCGAAGAGAGAATGGAGATCAAAATTTTGTGAGGTTTTCTTTTAATTACTTTTTTAATTTCAGAGCTACAACAGCGCCCGCGAAGAGGCGGCTGTTGTAGTTCTGCTGATGTGTTCATGTGGTAAATTGTTTGAACTTTGTCCACTCAGAATTTGTTTGGAATCCTTAGCAATAGTCTTCCACTTCCCGCAGCTCACAGTGACATGGTGTGCAAGTCTTCTTATTTCCTCATTGTACAGTTCTTGGCCCTTTTCTGTTAACTTTTCGAGTCTTTGGCTTCTTTGTGGTTCTTGTGAGAAAGTGTGGTCATCAGCTCTTGTGCCTTCAGTAGCCTGTGGTTACATGTCTATCCACTGCAGCTCTATACCTTCACCTGCACTAATTACATTTCTTCCAGAGGTAAACTTAGACTCTGACATTGTTACTTGGCATACTTAAATTTGGATTAAATCTCTTTTGACCTGTAGCTATTCGATTCTGTCCTCATTAACTATTTACCTTTAAACACAATATTACCAGCTGTACTCTTTGCACTACTAGTTCTAATTTTTAGAAAATATTCACATCTATTCACACAAATCAAAAATAATGTTAATCTATGAAATGCAAAGTTCAGTCTCTTGTGCAATGTGGATGGTGTGGATGTGTAAATGGCAGTAGCAGATGCACACTCTTGCATGTAGAGATATCTCTTCTTGTCCATGGATCACAGCTCTTTGGTGCTGCCTTCCTTGTCTATTCATGCA
>JBAMYA010000023.1:4584558-4604916 GCA_037176975.1 Arrhamphus sclerolepis | reverse complement strand
AGTAAGGAGGCGGGCAGCTGCGTTTTGGACCAGCTGTAGGCGGTGCAGGAGGGACCGGTCCAGGCCAACATAGAGAGAGTTGCAGTAATCCAGTCTGGTGTTGAGAAAAGCCTGGATCACAGTCTCCAGATCTCTATGTGGCAGGTATCCTTTTACTTTTGATAAAATCCTTAAATGGTAAAGACTGTTTTTTACAACAGAGCTGACTTGGTGATAAAGTTTTAGCCTGTCATCAAATATCACCCCAAGATTCTTTACGGTAGACCAAATGTTGGGTGAAAGGGGACCCAGAAAGCCAGAGGGAAGGTCTGCTGGACCACATCCAAACATTATGATTTCTGTCTTGTTTTCATTCAGATGCAGTAAGTTTGAGGTCGTCCAGGATTTAACGCCAGCCAGACAATCAAGCAATGTCTTTATAGAGTCTCTGGATCTTGATAACAATGGCAAGTAAATCTGCACATCATCGGCATAACAATGAAAAGAGATATCAGTAGTAGGTAGTTGAGACGTCAGTCGTGCTGCCTTGACGGGACCGGGGAGGATGCGTCGGTTTCATCCAGACATGCTGTGCCACATTATGTTGTCATGTAGCGTCCTTCACAATGTGGTTTGAGATCATCAACTCTGGATCCACCACCTGTGCAGCCCCCCGCTTCCTCCCCACCTTTATGCCTGACCATTTCTTTTTCAGTAGTTTTCTGTGCTCACTGAATTCATAGACTCCACAACGCGTCCCCAGTCCTTCTTTTTACTATTTATGCAATATAGCAAGTAGAATAGTTTTTCCTGGCCTCAGCTTCATAAGGGAGGGTCTCGAGTTCACACTTGCTGAAATTTCTCTTTTTTCCACCTGATTTTTTGATTCTTATTTTTATTTTTTACTTTTTTTTGTTTGGATAAGCAGGTTTTCTGTCCCTGCTCTTACTCACTATCACAATCAGTTTGGTCTAATCGATGGAGGAGACGGGGCAGAGTATTGAGCTCACGCACTCGGGCTCAATTTCAGGTTGATTGTGATGAAATATAAAGAAATAATAAAGTTTGTGGAATCGCACGGATGAACAGTTTCATACATCTTTTTTTGCGCAGAGGCAGATTTCCAGCTCTGAGTGTGTACGCAAAGTTTTATGATTTATAAGCATGAAATCCACACGAGTCTTTTCTACTTGAGGCCACAGGAGTCGTGACATGCTTGAGCACGAAACGTTGCCCTAGCACCAAACCTTATGGACCAATATTGCTTGGATACAAGCAGTAAGGACTGTCTAGAGTGAGAACATCCTAAAAGTACATTTCAAGGTAAACCCCATATTTTCACTAACCTAATATGGATGTTTTAGTCTTTAGTTCACCACCAACTCCTAGAATTGTCCAAATAGGGAGGTTTTACCTTACAAGACACAGACCCCCATCCTGTAAATTCAAACTGTGAACTGAAATGTGGCAATTAATTGGTAGTATGTGTATAGAAATGTGATTTGTGAGGTCTCATGTGCGTTTGTCCGATTGTTAGTGAGAATGTGTTGACCAAGCACCCTGCCTCTGGCAATAGTTCTCACACGATACCCACGACTCTGTTTGTCGAGTTTGTTGACATGATTGTAATTTAACTGAGCATTCAGGACGTCCTTGAACAAGGCCCCACCTGCAACTCACAGGGGATCAATTGATCAAGTTGTCTTCGTTTTTAACCTCAGGAAATCCTGCACTGAAAGCTTCTTCTGGTTCCAACATTTGCAGTACTAAGATGTAAACAAGTCTGAATAGAGACCTTTGTCTGGGAAACAATTTCCAGACAAAGAGGTGGCATAAAATTGTAGATTAGATTATGCTAAATAGATAAAAAAAACATGAAAATAGTCCTGAATATATACTGCTAAAGGCTGCAGCCATGGCAAGCTCTTAACATTAAGCAAGTACCATTTAATGAAGACAGAACCATCAATTATTTTTCAAACAATATTCCCAAAGTAATTAATGCATGAGTTTAATATTCTGATAAAAGCCAAACTAAGTGACCCTATTCTCCCTTTTGCAAAAGCAATTCAGTTCCTCCATGAGCACAATGTTTTCCTTCCCCTGGAGAAGTGGTTCCATTTCAGCTCAATTGATTCTCCCATTCTGGTTTCCCATCTCTAACTTTTTTTCCCCTTCCCCATTCCAAGTAAGAAATGCATGCATTTTCAATGACATCAAATAAAGGGCAGTCATTTGTATGGATGAGAACAATCCCTCAGAGACTGAGGCACCTTCACCATCACAAAGCGCACGATGGAAATCCAAGGGAGAAACAAGAAAAAGTGCGGCTTTAAACTATAAAAACAGATACTTTGATGTAATGGTTTTGTATATACTTTGAGACTGAATAGAAGAATAGCGCTTTACCATGTGCAGCAAAGTTGTTTGGACACATTTGCTGACAAAAAAATAGGAGGGTGACTGGCGGGCATAAATTGTCAGAGATGATGTGTGAATGCAGTGCTGTTGGGCTGCATATAAGAAACGTTTTGTTTGGAAGAATGGGTGGTATTCTGGATCTGTTTTCACCGTTGCAGCTTTGTAGCAAGACAGAGACTCCTTTCCTCCATGTTTAAAGAATCTAGACATCCACAGAGTCACCACAACTTTCCCTTAACGTATTTAACCCTTTCAGACATTTTGCTTGTCGGGTCACAGTCTCCTGGACACACTGGTGTACGGGGCATTTCACTAAAAATAAAAATAAAAAGTCCAAGAAATCACATGTACATTAGTATTCACAGCCTTTGTTCAATACTTTGTTGGTGCACCTTTGGCAGCAATTACAGCCTCAAGCATTCTTGAATATAATCCCACAAGTTTGGCACAAGATCACCATTGTTAAAGTTGTGTATGTGTAGTGCAGCGTCCTTCAACCCCGATGGCCGTCCAATCAAATGTGACTGAGCAGGGAAATATGGAAAAAATGCAAGGATGCCTGAGGACCAGGGTTGAAGAACACTGGTGTAGAGGACTGTCTTCCTGAACTACAGTCCAGCAGCAACATTAGACCAACCTTTAATGTTTTAAAATCAGTAGTTGATGTTTGTGAACGATCACCAACATGAAGCAGCAAACACAATTCACAGTAGTCGTTTTCAACCAAGTTTCAATCTTCAGTAACAGACGTTGTTGGTGTTTCAGTATATCCCACCGCTGTTTATGCATGCACTCATATTGGGGATAAATCACATTTTTTTTAGGGTTTAGAAAGAAAAGTCAACATTTGGAAGCGAAGCTGAAGATGGAGGGAGCATCTCTCCCAGCAGGAGTTTCAGACTGAATAAAAGTTGTTTGCATCTTAACTCATTAACATTGTTGGACGTTTCGTATGTGGCGTCTTGTATCTTCTTGTAGACAGTATGAACCAGCTTATATACAATCTACGTCTGCTTCACAGTGGATAGAAGTCTGGTTTGTAGCTGCATTAACAGAAATAAGTCAGAATTTTGGACTGACTGTGTTTCTGAACATTAAAGCAGCATTCACAACTGTTTTAAACTGAATTTAAGAGCGGATTTTCATTTTAACCTTTTTTCTGATGTTAATGTTAATATCACCTGCTGAAATTTATGGATCACACTCAAACCAGCATAAATCCTGTTTGTAGCAGCATTAGTTAACATGTGAAATGCTGGTCGGCACAGCAGTGAGTGTTCACAAACACCAACTACATTTTTAAAAACAAACTGACAATATTGCAACAGTGTTTTTGAAGGAAAACGCCGTCATCTGTTGTAAAACCTGGTCTTCTACAGAAATTCTAAGTTCAGTGAAGGAGGTTCAGCATTAGATGAGACGTAATGATGTCATGATGTGGCTTTGAAGTGGAACTGTGTGTGTGGTAAAGCAAATTAGTTCTTAGAAGGCTCCAAAGTAGGAACTGGATCTAGCACCAGTACCAGTTTCAAGTTGGTCAAAAAGGGGAATCAAGAACTCGAAAAGAGGAATATCTTTGATATTGTGGTCTGGAGCAGGTTTTCATCCATCCTCTATACATCACTGATTTCATCTTTCCCTCTGTCCTGACTAGTCTGAGTCCTTACTGCTGAAAAACATCTGTACAACATGATGCTGCCACCACCATGCATCACTGTAGGTATGGTATTAGCCAAGTGGTTCCTGGTTTCCTCCAAACATGACGCCTATCATTCATGCCAAAGAGTTCAATCAGTGTCTCATCAGACAGGAGAATTTTATTTCTCATGGTCTGAGAGTCCTTCAGGTGCCTTGTGGAAAACTCCAGACATTCTGTCATGTGCTTTCTGTCGGACCACGCTACCATACAGGTCTGATTGATGGATTGCTGCAGAGCTGGTTGTCCTTCTGGAAGGTTCTCCTCTGTCCATAGAGGAACACCGGAGCCCTGAAAGTGTGACCATCGTGTTCTTGGCCACCTCCCTCACTAAGGCCTTTCTCCTTCGATAACTCAGTTTAGATGGGTGGCCAGCTCTAGGAGGAGTTCTGGTGGTTCCAAACTTGTTCCATTTACAGATGATGGAGACCACTGGGCTCAATGGGACCTTAAAGCAGCAGAAACTTTTTCTGGACCCTTCACCAGATTTGTGCCTTGGGACAATCCTGTCTCATACGTCTACAGACAATTCCTTTGACTTCATGCTTGGTTTGTGCTTTGACATTTACTGTAGGACCTTATATAGACTAGTGTATGCCTTTCCAAATCATGTTTAATCAACTGAATTTACCACAAGTGGACTTCATTTAAGCTGTGGAAACATCTCAAGTTTTCAGCTTCATGGAAAAGGCTGTACTTGTACTTGTGTACATGTAATTTCTTAGTTTTTATTTTCATTAAATTTGCATTGTAAGTGAGATTCTTTCTAAATCTAATTAAGATTTGTTAAATCAATGCTAACATCCAATTCTTCTTAATTATATTTCTGCAATGCAGTTGAACTTTTTTTCATAAAAAAGAGAAAAAAAGAAAATGTGTGGCAAGGAGCGATGAAAAGCTGCAACAGAAAATTTAAAAAGGTGCATTTGAATCCTTCTTCAAGAGCAAGGTTTTAATAGGTTATCCACAAAAGGAGGAAAGAAAAAGAAAAGCCTTCATTACCCGGTGCATAAAGCCTAAATGGGAACAAGTCTGTGGAATGGCTGCCTGTGTCTGATAGGGGTATACAGCTCTGATGCCTTGGGTGTTCTGGCCTGCTGCACTAAAGCCTAGCACTGGACCATGCAGATTGCTGCCATTATGGAAACTGGGTCTGTGGTGACCTAAGCTTTCATAAGGCAACATGCACACTGGCTGCCTTAGGCTCATTTTGAGATCTGACTGTACAGTATGGTGTAATTTGCATGAAACGGAAGCTCTGAAAATTAATTTTAATGTATCTTGGTTGCTTTGCTTATCCCTCAACAGCTTAATGCTGCAGGCGTTGTTTTTTTGTTTGTTTTTTTGGATTCACTGAGTGCCACGTGCAGGAGGAACATAATCTACGTTTTGCCATCCAAACGTTTGTAATTTGTGCCACAGCTTCAGCAGTGACGCATTGGTTCCTATAGAGTAAGAGTAAGCATTCTGTAGTTGGGGGTATGTGTGTGAGTGTGTGTGTCGCTTCTCAGGTTTAACTTAAACGTCCATTTAATAGCTCATAGCATCTTACACTTGTGTCACGCTGTGAGCGTGCAGAGGCCAGGTCAGATGAGCTCAGTCTCTGCCATGTGGTATTTTCAATAAAGGTCATACACAGTTTTTCTTTTAAACGTGCTTTTCTTATCCAGGTATTCTGCAGAGCTGTGTTTTTCATATTCATTTCATGGAACATTTGATTTGGAAGCTCTTTCCTCCCGGGGGCTTCGAGTGTGTTCTTTTCTTCAGCGCTTCAGTGCAACTGCTCTTTTGTCATCATGAAGGTGGTTTTGTAATGGCAGCCTTTGGCATTCAGTTGCAGTGCTCACGACAGCATTAATTCCTGTGCTTTATCTGTACTTGAAAAGCTGACCAGTGCTTTTACTTGATTATCTTTGCCTCATTGCAGAACGTTTTTGTTATTGTTGTTGTTGTTTGTAGTGTTGTACGAAGTAAAACTGGATCTTAGAACTGATGTTCATATGTATTTGAAAAATGCTGCTTTTTTGCAAAACTTTTTTGCAGAAAACCTTAACTGCACTCGTTTGAACCATAAAGCTCAAACATAACTAGTGACTTGTCCATGTAAGCATCCATTTCCATATTCCAAGTTAATTTATGGAATAGAAAACACACACACACAAAAAAAACAAAAAACTTTGGATCGACAAATAATCTCACCCTCCAGGCCAACTCAGATCTATATGAAGCACACAAAGCCTCAAATTATAAACCCACTGTTCCGGTGTCAGTTTATGAGTAAATTGCTCCTGTTTACTGTTGAATGTGATTCAAGCTGGAATGCCTGATAAAGCTTTTTAATGTGTGGCCTAAGTTACTCTACAACTTATTCTTCTGCCAAATTTCACAGACTGTCAGCAAGATACCGCTAGAACTACCTAGTCCAGTCCTAGTGCAGTTTTTAAATTAACTCATATTTATTTCAGGTTTGACCAGAAATGTCGTTGGTCTTGTTGAAGTATTTGTTTTAATAAAGCATGCAGCATATAGACATTGCACCCTGTACATTTTCATGTTCAGAGAACGCCAGCCTAAGTGCAGTCGCCTCATCAATTATGTATATTCATAGTTGACAATTCTTTTTTTTATTGCATTCTTCGGGTGTCTTGGAGGTGTGGCTTCAGAAGCAAATCTAAAAGAAGGACATTGTGCTTTTTAAGTGTGTCTTTTCAAAATTACAAAGTGTGTGTTTCCATTATGTGGGTCTGGGGTCGTTTTATGGGTCTTGAATCATTGATGAACATATCCATTACCAAAAACAGTCCCACAATGCAAATTTTCAGAAACCTATATGGGACCAAAAAGCATCCCTGCTGTGAATTAGGTATGCAGAGTGGCACAGAAAAAGGGCTGCATGGAGGGCATGTATTAACTTGTTATTCTGATTGGATATGCTGCATTTTGGTAAGTGTCAATGTCCTCGCTGAGTGCAACTCAGGTATTGCAAACAGTAATGCAGCAACCATCTCAGGTCCTTCAAAGCTGATATCATCATTTGAGTTTACTGTTTTGTTTATTCCATTGTTTATTGGCTATTAGCAAAATGCAAAAGTGGTCTATCACCACCAGGTGGTATGTAGTGGCATTTTTCTAAGTAGATCCTATCGGGTCTGTTACTGTCAATGGAGACACAACAGCTGAAAGGACAGAGGAGGAGTTCATTTATGTTAAAGTTCCTCCTTGCTTTTACCCTGGGATCCCTGCTAATGGAAATGAAACTTTAAATTGAGTCCGCTATAATTATAATCTCAACTATATAAAGCTATCATATACCAAAGATCATACTCCTGGTAAATATTCAAGATTCAAGCATAGAAACATCTTGTAGAACATACCTTGTTGCTTAAATCTAACAATGCAAACCTCTGTATGCTAAACCCAAATTCTGATGTCATGGCCTTAAATTAACCACTTAAAGTAAATGGTAAAATACACTAATGTATGTAATTCACAGGGGGCAGGGTAAAGACATCATATGGTTACAAAACTGTTACTGAGGTTAAAAAGCTGGAGTCACAAGTCACCCACAGCAAAAGACACACATTTGAAGAATCAGAATCATCCCTGTCATCATATTTGCCTGTTTACTGACCTCAGAAATGGTGGTGACCACCAGTTGATCCTATTAACGGTCAAAGAAAGATGACAAATTAGGGATTATGAGCCATTGCAGAAATGAACTCTCGCATTTCAGATAGTGACAGGCAAAACCACAATATGAGTGTGACTGTAATGTGATAAACTCACACAAAGGTCAAATGACAGCAGGAATGTACTTTAGATCCTCAGTGGCAAGTCTGCTTTCAATTTGAAGTATATTCTTTCTGCCACGAACTGTCACATTTATTCTCTTCTGGAAGCGTAATTATTCCTGTTGCGAGCCATGTCCTAAAAACACACTTGCATTGGGGGAAAAAATCTGCCCAACGGAAGTTGCTTTGCAACAGTGTCTCTGTAACTAGATAAACCATTAAGAATCTCTTAAATTTCCACCATAAAACTTGAATAATGACTTTGAGTTGGCTATAATTAAATATAAATTACATTTAACATGAGAGGAAAAAATAGAAATGGCAGAAGCTCTACATATTTAATATAATTACATTAAAAAGAAGTAGTTAGTTTGAGAGCTTGTCTAAATTGTATTAATTAATTTGATGTTGAACTGATTAAGTGCATGATGTGATGGACTTGCATAACTTATGAACACTTTTTAATAAAATCGTCCTTCTAATTTTGTAACATATTTTCTATTTCCCTCTTTTCTAGCCCCAAACTGCACCTATCTTATCCTGTTTTGTAAGGTGTTGCAGGCCTGGAATGCAGAAACAGAAGAATTTTATGCAGTTTTGATATCTGATCATATTGACCGAACACTACAATAGTCACTTTACTTTGATGGCAACTCAAAAGTTCTCAAAATAAGGTATAGCCTAAATCTTCTGTTTCTGTGTACTCCTGTGAGCAACCTGTTTGGCCTCTCTTCCCCCAATGTCCTTAGTTACCTTCCTAAACTAATCAGATACATTACTGTCAGCCATGTACCATGGTAACTGAAGCAATTGGAGCATGTTCTTTAAAGTGAATCATTTCTAAGAGAGGACTGACCCCACATGGGGAAAGGTACCTGAGTTGGGTTTACGGGACCACTCTGCAGATGTAATGCTGTAATGAGATGGTTGTTTGGTGTGCTGGTGATGGTTGTTTGCTTGGTTGGATGTGTGTGTGTGTGTGTGTGTTTTTCTCTCTGTCACTATTTTACTAGTTTACCAGACCTCTACCATGGCCAGCCATGTTTTTTCTTTACCTCTTTGATACAAAGAAGTCTGGTTTGTCTGGTTTCTCCGGATTCAAACAGATGCGAAGGAAACATTCTCTGGAAGCCACTGGAAAGACATACAACCAGTCGGAGAAACCAAACCAAAACTTGGTAGTGCTGAATAAAGGCATAGAGTTCACCCCCACCCTGTTGAAATTGGTTTGATACGTTCTGTACTGGTGGAAGTGGTTGTAAATGGGAGCAGTACCAGAACCATTTCAGGAGAGGATTTTCACAAAGTAAATGGGTATGGATGGCCAGGTTGTCAAACTTCCACCTTTTTTATTAAATGTAATTTAAACATTGAGGAAACTGTTAAATGACAAAATTATTTCCTTACCACTGGCTTTTCATAATTTTTGAGCAACATAAACATTTAGATCACTGTCACAGTGATATGCAGCTCTTCTCTGACCCATCAGTCACAGACCATTTGGCTGGTTGCTGGTACAAAGTTAAGTATGTTTATAAAGTTTTGAAATGGACATCACTAAGCCATTTCTAATGACAACTTATAATCATCTTCTTAAAACTATGGCTACCGCCTGTTGGTGTGAGACTGCCATTTTGCGATTTTGGAAGCTTTTTGTAATTGATTTTCTTTCTGTTTTTCCCCAGTTCTCAAAAATGTTTATGCATTACAATTTTTGAGAGGGAAACACTAAGTAAATTGATCCAGCCGTCACTTCACATGGTGCTATATATGTGATTTAATGTGGCTTCTTAACGTTGGCCTGGCGCCTGACAGTCCTCAGGTTAATGGTGTGAAAACAGGGACCCTGCCTTTCTCGACCTGTTAAGAGGTAATTGGCCAACGGTTTCTTTTAATAGCTGTCTGCCACAGGGACCACAAACAGCACCTAAACTATACAAAATAATTGGTAGTGCACAAACAAGGGGAGCTTGAGTTAAACCAAATAAATGTTTTGTATTTTATTGAAGTGGGCTTAACATAAATCTTTTGCTCTTGTCTCTATATTGCAGGATATTCATCTGTGCACATAAAGAGGGTGGAGGGACCTGGCAGAATCACCAAGATGAGACCGTTTAATGATGGTGGCCTCTAAAGAACAAAAGCACAAGCTGAGCTGAGGTAGTGAAATCTCTTTTTGGACATCGCTGCAAGTTCACTGCAGGCAACTCTCAATGAGACAAACTGAAGAAAGATGTTTAGCGTTTTTCTGATCGGTACATGGGGACTATATCCAGTGTCACTCATCCATCAATGTTGAGGAGACAACTAAAAGGATTGTTTCTGGCTGCGAGAACAGCTGAGCATCCAGCTGAGTCTCTGAGAGGAGTGTATCAGGCGTACTGAAACGAGAGTGGCATTGCAGTTTTCTCTGGGTCCTTTACATGACTCTCAGAGAAGCACCAATGGCCTGCAGCTTAGGCATGGTGACGAGTGCCTTGTTTTGGTCTGTAGCCATTGTTTATTTGACTCATATTGGTAGAGTCAGTGGAGACTGCTGGTTAATTGAAGGTGAAAAGGGCTTTGTATGGCTTGCAATTTGTAGCCAAAACCAACCACCATATGAGGCCATTCCACAGCACATCAACAGCACCATTGTGGACCTTCGTCTGAATGAAAACAAAATAAAAAGTATCCATTATTCTGCCCTTAGTCGCTTTGCCAACTTGACCTACCTGAACCTGACCAAGAATGAAATCTCCTACATTGAGGACGGGGCCTTTTCTGCTCAGTTTAACTTACAAGTCCTCCAAATGGGCTTCAACAAGTTGCGAAACCTGACAGAAGGAATTCTCCGGGGTCTGGGAAAGCTGCAGTACCTCTACCTCCAGGCAAACCTGATTGAGACTGTGACACCTAATGCCTTTTGGGAATGCCCCAACATAGAGAACATTGATCTCTCCATGAACCGAATCCAGCAGTTAGATGGCTCCACATTTACAAGTTTAAATAAACTCACCACCTGCGAGTTGTATACCAATCCCTTCAACTGCTCATGTGAGTTACTGGGTTTTGTAAAATGGCTCTCGGTTTTCCCAAACCGAACAAATGAGCGAATGGTCTGTGACTCCCCACCTGGTGTGTCAGGTTATAGTTTGCTGAGCCAGAATCCTACCAATCCAACGTATCGCAATGCGCTTCATATGCTCACTACAGTGTGTACTGATGACTATGTGACGCCATTTATCTCTGTGCCCAGTGAGTCAACAACGCTACCGCCTGACTCAACACTATGTGGGATGGAAGACTGTCCTTCAGGTACAGAACCAGAAGATATTACCGTCAGCACACCTGAAAGTAATTTGCAAGTCACCCCTCTGATGAAAGTGAAGCAAGTAACAAACACAGGTGCCACAATCACAGTTCAGATCCCTAATCCATACAAGAAGATGTACATCCTGGTTCTTTACAACAACAGCTTTTTCACAGATATTCAAAACCTGAAGGATATAAAGGAGGACATTGAACTAAAGAATCTGAAACCCCAGACAAACTACACATATTGTGTTGTTTCCATACGCAATGCTCTTCGACACAACCACACCTGTTTGGCAGTCTCTACCGGCCCTAAAAATGGAATAGACAGAGTTGTAAACAACGCAACTGCTACTCACTACATTATGACAATTTTAGGCTGCCTCTTTAGCATGGTCATTTTTTTGGGGATCGTTTACTATTGCCTGCGAAGAAAGCGCCAGCAAGATGAAAAGCACAAGAAATCAGGCAGTCTGAAGAAAAACATAATGGAACTTAAGTATGGACAGGAACTAGAGGGCGGGACTATTTCTCGAATGTCCCAGAAGCAGCTGTTGGCTGGGGATAGCATGTCACGGATGCCATATCTGCCATCTGCAAGCGAAATGGAGCAGTACAAGTTTCAGGAGATAAGTGACACTCCTAAAATGGTTAAAGGAAATTATATGGATGTGCGAAGTATGGATCATCATGAGCGCAGGGAATGTGATATGGGAATGCCAGGGAATAGTCAGGGGTCAGTGGCAGAGATTTCTACCATTGCGAAAGAGGTGGATAAAGTCAATCAGATTATCAACAACTGCATAGATGCTCTGAAGTCAGAATCCACTTCTTTTCAAGGGGTTAAATCTGGAGCAGTGTCGACTGCAGAGCCCCAGCTTGTACTCATATCAGAGCACCCACAGAGTAAACCGGGCCTTCTCTCTCCAGTGTACAGAGATAGCTACCACCACTCTCTGCAGAGGCATCGAACCGCTGATGTCTCTCCAAAGAGGCCCAGTACTGCCACAGGAGGGCCCATGAGAAGCCCCAGGCCTTACCGCTCAGAATCCAAGTACACAGAGAAAACCTCCCCGACTGGAGACACCATTCTCACTGTAACACCCGCTGCTGCCATCCTGAGGGCTGAAGCAGAGAAGATCCGCCAGTACAGTGACCACCGGCACTCGTATCCCGATGCTCAGATAGAGGAACTAGAAGGACCCGACAGCCACAAGCTGCTGGAGCCTCTCACTCACTCCCGCTCCAGAGACTTAGCATATTCCCAGATGCCATCCCAGTACCACAATCTAAGCTACTCGTCTAGTCCTGAATACTACTGCAAACCTTCACACAGCATCTGGGAGCGATTCAAACTCCACCGGAAACGGCATAAAGATGAGGAGTACATGGCTGCGGGGCATGCACTGCGTAAGAAAGTCCAGTTTGCAAAGGATGAGGACCTGCATGATATTTTAGACTACTGGAAAGGTGTTTCCGCCCAGAATAAATCATAACCCATTTAGGTGTTTTTAAAATGGACCTCACATAACAGAAATGACACAAGAACCTCGTCTGACAACTAAATCAATGGATATGTCCATATTGTAATCCACTACTCACTCACATGTACCACATTCTCTTTTGACTGTGAAGAAAATGGGTTGAAGATTCTTTAAATTTGTCACATTATGTAAAAAAATCATCAGGAAAAAATATATTGCAAATTAATATAATATATGTTACAGTGGATAATAGGTTTTTGGGTATCGCATGGCCAAGTCCTGTGACAGTGGATTTGCTGTTGTGTAATATGAAACTATTATATAAAGACACTGAATCCTTAATATTTTTGAGAACTATCTGGACCCATTAAAGCAGAACACTTGTTTTCTTTACTTCCTTGCATATATTTAATTGAAAACTATGTACAGATATGGGTTTCTATATTTGCAATGTTTGCTGTGTAAATGGTGAAGTGTTAATGGATGAATCAGGTTTATCAAATGAAGCGCTGTTCACTTGGATTGTCTAGATTTGCTGAAGAATTACAAATCCTGTTTTTAAACCAATTTTGTCATTCAAACCGTCACCACACGTTAAATATTCTCTTCCTCTGCTTGAGCTTTTACATCATTCACACTGTGCAGTCTTCACCCGAAGAATCCCAACTTTCCGCCAGCAAAGCTGGAGTACGGATCATGTACGCAGTCGTTTTCACAAATCAACATTTGTATTTTTAGTACCAAAGTAGAAAGAGCTGAAATGTTTACAATATTCATGCATGATCTGGGGATCATATGAACATACAGCAGTAAGTCCGCGTAGTTTTATTTTACTAGCCACTTCCGCAGAAGAGAAAATTGGGGAACAAATATATCCACAAGGGACAAGGTACAGAATGAAAGCCTCGTATTAATCTCTCGTACTTCAAAGGGAAGGCAACCGTGCTTTGTCATTTGTTGCTCAAGTACCCAGACAGCTGTTCTGCCCTGCAGGGGAGCCCGATGGATGAATGTAATTGATACATATTCTGATTTGTCTATGGCAGCTTCTATGTATATTTTCAAGAAAAAACATTTATTTCATGCTATGAATGACTGTGTTTTTGGGGTTTTTTTTGTTCTTCTGTTACTTCAATATTTCTTCCAGTGTATTATATTGCATATTTGTGTGATCCAATAAAAAGGAGGAAAGTAGTTTGTTATTCAGATGGGCCTTGTTGCTTGCTGAGAGGTTTAATGTTCTTTTTATCTGCTTAGGCTGTTTAAATCTTTTTGTATATTACGAAAGCTAAGTACCAGGCAAATATCAACATGCTAGTTTATAATTTGAGAATGTGAAACTGAATCCTCTGACTTACTGGCTGTGATTTTGTATATCCTGTTTCTTTCTTTCTTTACTTCATTTTTTTAAAATATTATATACAGTATAAAATTAAATCCTTCTTTTTTCTTAGTAAAATGTTCATGTATTTTGTTCCAACCAGGCTCATAATGATTCATCACATTTTTATGACTGAGTAATAAACATCTACTCTGTTACTAATTGGAACAATTGTTATGATTTTCAGATGTACCTTTCTCTTTGGATTTGGTCTTTTTTTGTATGGGTGGGGAATTAAAGGTAGGGTAAGCGGTCATATCTGATTTCTAACCCATTATCTTTTACTGGTGAAGCTGTAAGTACAATGTTAAGAAAAAGTGGGAAAAACTGAACACAAACAGAGAAGAGGCTCCTCCCCCTCCAAACCTGAACCAACATTGCTTCAGCCAATCACCAACGGAGGAAGGGTCGGTGCTTTTCTACTGACACAGGAAGGGGGTGGGGGGTGGGGGATTTGAGGGCTCATGCTGGGGCCTGTTTTCTTGAGGAGTGAAATGGAAGAGCTAACTCTGTGTTTTGCTAAGGCTAATGGATATGGCACAATCTGAAAACTGCTTACCCTATCTTTAAACAATTTAAATTCAATAGTCATGACTAAAAAAAAAATGTACCTAGCAAAAAAAAAAAATAGAAACAGCTAAGTTATTTTACAGGTCTTCCTGTTTTATTTTTATAGCATAAGAACAAGTCGTTCTCAAAGATAAAAGTTGGCGGCAACAGTCTGGCAAAGGTGACAGAATAACCTGAGTCAGTCAATCTTTTCACTCTGACGGGTTCTTTATTGTTCTCCAGATGATGCTACTTTTTTTTTTTTATTTCCTCATCATTGGTTCAACTTTCCAAAAGAAACTTCAGCTGTCGCTACCCCTGCACGTCTTACTTCGCTGGCTTAACTGACACAGGAGGGTTTCGTCCAACGCAGTTTACGTGTCTGGTCGCCTCTTTATGTTGACTGTATACTGAGTAAAACTCCAGGTGTTTATTAACCCATTTCAATATTTTTTTTTTTTCTGTGTCATGATATTGTGTCCATCTCATGTAAGTGTCTCATGATGCTGTTATTTTTCATTAATGTGAAATGAAACATTCATGAGCCTGTTGTGAAACTCTTATGTAAGCACCTTGTTAAGTGTTAACTGGGTTGTCTGACTTAATATATCAACGGCCTTAAGATTTTGGAATTTGTGTACAAGTGTAAATTTCCTTTTATTTGATCTCCTCTGTTGATAATGTTGTTGGGTCTCCATTTGTTATTTTTATAAAAAGCATTTTAGTATCTTCTCAGAGCTGTCAGGGTTCTAGTTCATTTAGCTATTTAGAAACCTGTTTTTATACTGCATATTGTAGCACTTCTGTGTCTAATAAGAGTTTAAAGTGTTGAGAAAAACCTTTAGAAAGATCAACAAGTTGTTGTTCAAGTGCATCAAAACATACAAGAGCACAAAAATGTGTTTTTTAAATTCATTTCTTAATGCTATGTTATCTGCTTTCAGACAAAGTACTGTGAAATAAAGTCAAGGGTGCACATACAGTCTACACTCAGTCTATTTATGTTGAATTTTTATGTTAGTATCACTGAGACTATGTTCACACTGCACGTGTCAATGCTCCATTCTGATTTTTTTGTATTTCCTTTTTTTTTTCCCTTTTTTGTTGGTTCACATTAGTATTTTAATGGGACCTACATCAGACTCCAGTGTGAACTGGCTACTGTTTTGAAGTGCCCTGCATCAGCAGAAAGACAAAGTGACGTCAAAGTGCAGCAGCAGCTAGCCTGCATGATTTATTTTTTAAGGTTTGTGCAGTGAAATGCCCTTTTCACACTGGACTAGTATCACCTGAGGACCTGCAGTAAAATGTAATAACTGCAGACGACGTCTGTGATATTAATCCAGTGCGAATTCATGTAAAGTAGAAATTCTACTCTAAATTACCTATTTCAGCCAACACAGAGGTCATGGAATCATTAGAATCCTGTGCGAATGCACATCTCAGTACTTCAGTGATTTGTGGGAGGGATTTTTTATTATTTTTATTTTTTTCATTTCTTCTAGCTGCCCTGTGTAATTATGGCAATTCATGGATTACATAATCGATCATATTTTGGGATAAAATTCAAGAGATTTATTAACATTAAGCTTTACGTGGAGACTCATAAAAAAGTTTGGAGTCAGCAGAAGAGCGATGCTGAGACGGATGACTTGCATGGCCGTATGTGGTAAGAAAAACTATAAATGTTTACTACAACTTGCGTTCAGGTTCTACTCTTCTTTTTTTTTCCACCATTGCTGGTTTGATTGCAGCACCTGACGTTACGCAAGACTTTGATGACATATCTGGTAATTAATGTCTTTAAATTATTTTAAATCACAAACTTCGTTTATCCTGTCTGAATGCACTATAGAAAAATATTGGAAGGGTCTGATCAATCAAGCTGGACTCCAGTGACAACTCATGTACTAACATTGTCATGGTAACAGCAAACAGAACAGCAACTGTAACCAAAGCTAAGTATTGTATTGACTAGTGTTTGGGTTTGATGAAGGATAAAGTTTCTTATCACATGTTATCATTTGGACTGATGCTCTGCACAGCTGCACAGAGTTACTGCATACTTAAAATGCAGACAGGGTGCATTCACACCGGATTAATATCAAAGATGTCGTTTGTAGTTATTATCGCAGGTCCTCAGGTAATACTGGTAAAAGACCAATGAAATGCAACCTGACAGCGGACTGAAGCCACACTGGAAAACATCAGATATGCATTTAATTTAGGACCAAATGTGAAAGCCAGCCAGGTCTGACTGGAAAAATTCCAATCTTGTGTAATTTTAGCTGTTTAGAAAGCAATAAAAACATCAGATATGGACAGTAGAAATCAGGTTTTGGCCACTTGTTGGTGTGAACGTAGCCTTAGTAGCCATCTCTTACTTCTGTTGATCCACTTGATCACCAATGTGAGACTGTCCTCTGTTCCTTTCAAATCTGATCACACGTTAACTCCTAAACCCCAAACACAGCCTCAGCTCAAGGCATTAACACACTAGCTAATAACCAGTGGCTACAACCGTCTTGTGTATATGATGTTTACTGCAGCACGTTTTCTGTTCTCACTACAGATTGTATAGAAGGTACTGGACAGACCTGACATGACGTCACCAACAGGTTTTCCAAAGTGCGCATTTTAGGTCTTTTTTCTGAAACATTAAAAAATGGGCAGAACAAGCTGGCCTGAAAGCTTGGGGATTGCGAGGCTGCGATCATTTCAACGACATATAATTGGCACAGACTACTTGCTGTGTAGCTTCATCCTCAAACCCTTCCTCGCTAACACACAGCCAGTCACTAACCCTAACCCTAACCCTAACCCTAACCTCCAGTTATGCATTATTGCTTTATATAATTGCTTGATTTTAGAAATTTCAATCTGAGCATTTGGTCGTTGCCATCAAGACTTGTTTTTTTGACTATTTCTTAGAAGATGCTAAGTAGTCTGTCTACTTAATTCACAATAATTTTAATATTAAGAAAAATATCAATTTCTTCACCATATCAAGTTAAAGCCCTTTGGGTGCATTAAGCATATGTATATTAATGATTAAATTGGGCATTTCATTGGAAATCAATTAGAAAATAAGTAGTTGTTTACTGAAAACCTGGATTTCAGAATTACAGAGTGATTAATTGAAGAACCTTAATTACAGGGGTATTAATTAATAGTGAGCGTACACTGAAACAATATACATCAATCAAATCAACAGCACCTGAAAGTCTTATTGAAGTTATAAATGTGTGAGTATTCTCTAAAAGACAACTGATGCGTTGTTGAGAGGGAATGAAACTAGCTAATGACACCATAGCGGCTTATGGCTAAAATGTGTTGTCTCAACATTTTATGGGAGAAACCAAAGTTTTGTATTTTTATAAAAATGAACATTTGTTTACACGTTGTTTGAATATTACAGCACTGGTGCACATGTAGCTGTAAAGCAGCAAAGCCAGAGTTCATGTGGCAAAGAACCGCTGCTGGAGAAGAAAGGAAGATGTAAAATTAAAGAGAGAAAGAAGCTCAAAAAATAATAATATAAATATACTACACAGTTTATATGCATTCCATTCATTCCAAATCATGTAAAATTTGCTTTCTTGTAACTGTTGAATTTCTTTTTGTGACTAGTCGTACAGCATCTGTCTACTCTGCCACGCAGGTTGTCCATTAATGTAAACATTTCCAGAAAGATCACCTCATCTCTTTTCATGTCGGTGATGCTTGTCAGTTTATTTTTTAAATAAATTTGTCATCTCTCTAGACATGCCTCCACGCACACGTCATAGATTTTTAAGGTAGAAATGACAGTAAGGAAAAAGCCATCAGCTCCATTCACAATGCTGGTTTGTTCCACTTGTGTGGCGCCTTTTTTCCATCTGTGCTTTGTGAATTCCATGGGGATGGAAAAGCATGTGCACCTGTATCGGGAGGTAGCAACAGAGCCGTAACGGGGTGAAATGAGTGCTGTGTGAGTTGCTGTGCCGAAAAGTGTAACTCGGAATGAATACACAATCTAGATTTTCTATCACAATGATCGGAGAGGCAGAGAAGAGGCCATATTTTAGACGTTGTTACTCAACTTGAGGCACTAGCAACTCAGCAAACCCTGGTGGCATGTTTAGCTACCCGAAGGAGCTGCTACCAGCTGAAGCCAGGTCCTGCTGAAGCTGAGGCAAACATCGTATGAAGAAGCCCGTATGCAGGGACTTTAGGGACTTTGTGGACTGTGAAAGGAAAGAAAAGGGATAATTTTTAGATTGTGGAATACCCATCATGCTTTGTGAAAGCACGCACTGGGGAGGACATATTGTGCTTTCCTGCAGTCACAGTGAATGCACAACTGGAGAGTGAAAGCAGAATGAAGAGGGAGTGAAAGCAGTTATTAGGCTACTTTAAATATGTCTTGTTTCTACTGAAATACACCTCAGTTTTCATGTACACCAACAAAATGTCTTCTTGTTGATATTGTTTTTTTTAGTCCAAAAAAGAAAACAAAACAGCAAAAATCACAGTCCAAGTCAAAGTCACTGAATGTACCCCATGTTGTTTGTTAATCTGTTGGTCAAGATCAATGGCTGCATATAACTATGAACAAGAAGTGAACTTAGCCACAGGTTTCTGCAGAAACTGAAGCCCATTTTTCCTCAAACTGCTCGGTGTCATTTTCCAAAGAACCGGAACAAAGCTGCCCGAGAAAATGGCTAGTTCTCATTCAAGCATGGCCAATTAATCTGGGAATCTGATTGGACAGCTTTATTGCTTTATATAAATTTATCTAATGTGGTACAAAAAGAAATTCCCCCCAGTACAGTTGTCATGGATATAACGTCTAACTTTAGAGACTAAAACTTTTTGTACCAGGCTGTAAATATTTTAATTATGCTGCAAAGCTGGTACTTTTAACATGGGGGTGGGTGGGGATGAGGGATTGCTCTGTTTTGAAGGCAGCACCTAGTGGTCAGTTGAGAAACTGCAACAAAACCAACTTCCTGAAACGGAAGGGATGAATGCTGCTTGGTCAGGATCCACAATCATGGGCTGATTTCTTGCACTTTTGTGATCCCGAACAGTAAAAGTGTTGCACAGATGTGAGAGACGTGACGGTTTTCCTTTTGTAAGAGGTTAGGACCACACAGGTTTTGATTGTCCAGGGGTTTATATGCTCCATCCAGCAGTGTTCAGTGAGGGGGCATCACATTTGTTATATTTCTTGGATTTGTAGGGTAAATTAGGGATAAACTGACATTAATAACCTTACAGAATGTTCCACCACCTTGGTAACTGTCATTTCTGCATAGTGACATGTGTCATAGGTAACAAAAATGTATGTTGCAAATTCTGATTTACAATGTCTTGCAGCTGTCTAATGCAGTTCACTTATATTTTCATTACTGTACATGAGCTCCAGTTAGACTGGAGGGAAAGGGAGTTGACCAACCTCTAACTATTCCTTTAAAATTCACTAAACTTCAACAGCAACACATTGATCGTCCAGATAAACTCTGCTTCACTCACCAAAGATGCCAGTTGCTTGTTTGCAGTATTGCTTTTTCTGCCAATTCATTCCAATGAACTTGTTTTGCTGCCATTACTCACATCACTAAACAACTGAGGAAGGTATTAAGGCAGAAATTACCCAGATTCCATCCATAATTTCTCACTTAATCTTTATTCGCTAGAAGAGCTGACCTTAGAGCGGCACCTTTTTGTTGTTTTGTAAGAGTTCGTGATTAAAATTCAAATCATGTTAATAAAGAGGAA
>JBAMYA010000023.1:4564657-4584458 GCA_037176975.1 Arrhamphus sclerolepis | reverse complement strand
TAATGCAGCGTAATGGAATAATCTCCCGATCAAACTCCGCTTCCCGAAAGTTATAAACTGCCTCCGGAATCCAGTTAGGTACAAAAATTTTATTCAACAAAAACAGTGGTGCAGTTAAGTTTTTTGGGTTTTTGTCGCTCAGCTGAGCCTTCTCTGTTGCTGTGTGCAGCAGCCTGTCAGTCACCTCTTTCACTGCCCCCAACTCCTGAACGTCACTCACTCACTCATCCGGACACTGTGGTCTCATGAGGAAACGCAGCTTTTGATATGAAGTTTTTCTTTTTCCCGAATACAAATATTCTTTAAAGTATTTGTTTGAATAAGTATTTGTAAAAAACACTTTATTTGTATTTGTGTTCATTGTGGAGTAATTGTGTTTTTTGGCCTTTGGGTGGCTGTAAAGTTTGACTCCGGTTTACCAATATCATAATAAATTAACAAATTGAGTCCTACGCACAAATGGCGGCATTTATTCAACTGTGTACCTGGCAAACAAAGAGAAGCCTGCAGAACTAATAGGGCACCACTGAAGAAGAGAAAATGTCAACATAACAACAGCAACTGATGGTGAAATTCAAGCTTTTAACTCACAGTGTCATAGTTAGCTTATGCACCATATCACGACTAATAAACATACATCCTCAAACTCTTTTTCCATGCAAAACCACAAAAGCGGTCAAAGTATGCAAACTTGCTGCACACAACTCAAAAATACGAGTAAATGAACAAACAAAGAAAACACCTGGTTAGGTAGGATAAGTACGCAGGCATTTCTACAGCTGCAATGCTAATGGGCAAAGAGCAGCTAGTTGACTAAACGTCCTTTCCAAAAGTGAGAATCAGCTGACACAAAGTGAATTTTCTTGACCTGATATAACCTTCACATCTTGATAGTATTTGACAAAAGGCAGTAGTTTAAGTAGAACACTTTGTACTCAAGCATCAGTCCAGATTAGCAGGATGTAGCATGCTTCTGAGATGTCTGGCCATGGATAAAACAGGCAAAGACAGAATTACAGAGTGCACAAGACATCATTAGTCCTGCAAGAAGAATCCCAGTTCAGCGGCAGCATCGCACCCCATTTCTTTTCATAGCCCTCACCAATGAGTTTAAGCTAGTTCAGGATTTCCCCTCCCTTGCTCGGTCACCCTGTATCCAAGAATAAAAACCAATATAAATAAATGAAACTTCAGAAGGATTTTGAAATTACAGTTAAGGGTTAAAAAAAAAAAAAGCTGTGTGATTCTGCTTTAATAGTGTTCGCTACTAAATCATGACATCAGCTCCTTTTCCATTACAGACATGAAACATACCTGATTGGTTTTTGTGGACAGTGTCACTCTCATATTCACCTAATACATTCATTTCTGTCTTTTTTTTTTTTTTCAATAAAATGGTTGTTAGGATTGTGAAGAGACCAAACTGGAATCATACTAAGTTTTACAGACAGTGACAATATCGCATTTTCACCATTGAAAGGTGGACAGTTTTCATTCTATAAAGTTTATAATGGTAAACCAGAAGAGTTTAAAACCACAGTATCCCAAGAATATAAATGCCTTTCTTGGTGAGAGACCTAATAGCATTATTAAGGTTTAGTTTCATAGCAACTGCGATTCAGATTTCCTAGTATTGAGCATACTGGCTCACTAGCATACTGGGACACCCAAATGGGATCATTAAAAATGTAATAATGGGTTTCAACCACTGTTACGAGAAAATGTCTATTTTACAAACGGACAAATATCACTCTTTTATGCAGTTATGTCACATAAAGTAAGAATAATCTGGACACTAAAAGTGTTCATTGTCATTGCTCCCAGCGTCGTACAGGATGTGATTAAGACAATTAGATCCACCTGTTCTCTCCTGTCTCCCGTGACCCCATTGTTCCCCAACCGAGCCAAACTGTGTAATCAGAGGATAATGTCACAGCAACCTCTAACTAAACTGAGGACTACTTTTATAACAATGGTGCTTTTCTTTCAGAAAGTGCACCTCCTCCATGTCCTCTGTGTGAATTTGTTTGGTGCGAGAGTCTGAGAGGGTCGGGTGTCCTTTTGCAGTGGGATTTATTCGCTAAAAGGGTGTCAGTATCATGAATGAACTTGTGCAGAAAGCATACAGTGTCTGCCTTTACAGATATAGCTTGATTTTCCTGCTGTCCAGAAACAGCTGGAGACACATCCTGCAAGATGAGGAATAATATTTTATTCACCATTCCAGTCCTGAAAAACCACTGAAATTGGATTTTCTAGATTATTTTCAGATTTGCTGATTAAATTCATCTCTTTGATTGATGTATTTTATTCATCTATTCCAGCCATCCAATAATTTTTTTTTTTTTTTTTTGCTGCAGTTCCACCATGAACACCCTTTTACTTGTCATTAAAAGCATCGATCTTTTTGAATCTCATCAGATTTCTCTCTAGCATTACATACATTTTCATTAATACCTTAATGTATCCCTGAGAAGTCATTAGATGAATACTCATTAGAAAGTTAAACCAGTTTTAATAAATTAACGTATGTGTCATTTATTTAGAAGAAGAAAAAAAACACAGTTTCAAGTCAGTGAGTTTGTTGCCTTTAAATATCTTATTTTCATTTGGGTTTTTGACAGTCCGTTAAACAGATATAATTAGATGGATATTATCAGATATTCTGTCTGTATATAATTTCCTTTTTTATATAGACATATATGTCTGTATACATACATTCTAAATCATTTCAGAGATGGTGGAAAAACAATCAGAAAAATCACTCACTGTCAAAAACAATAATTTGCAGCGATAAAATTAATATCTGTTTGGAATTTAACATCTGCACTGGTGCTTGAATGTTTGTGAAAGTTTTATATTCTTATGAAAGGTTCAGCCTTTTTATATCATCATATTTGCACACAAACCCTAAAAGAGGATAAAGAGAGCCAAGTTAAAGCAAAGCAAACTTCTTTTACATCGTTGTGTTCTGCATATTGATTTGGTTTAACCGTCCCCACTTGTCCGAGCTCGGGACCAGCATAACTAACATGACTGGCTTGTGATTCAATCACTCACACAAAAACACACTGTAATAGTTATTTCACCAGTAAAGGGATTACAGAAGAATATAAAGTTAAGGTGGCACAAAATACTTTTAAGGCTCCGCCTACAGGAATGGAGGTCAAATCAGGTGGTGGGCTGTGCTGAACGACTGACTGGCCTGTAGAGAAGTTAGAAATTCAGGTGAGATTAAGAGTAGAGTCACTGCTCCTCCACATCGAGTGGAGCCAGTTGAGGTGGTCTAGACATCTAGTGAGGTGTTTCAGGCATCTCCAACGAAGAGGAGGCCCAGGACATGCTGGGGTTGGAGGCCTGGGTGAGCTCAAGATGGGTTGTACTTTTCTGGAGGAGCACTGGAGAGAAGAGCTAGCTCTCTGTGTTGATGTTTTGTTCTTATTATCAGACATGTCATCTCCCAGAAACCACTTACTGAACCTTTAAATGTGGAGTTTATACAGCTGTGTGAATTATGTCCCATTAAAATATAATTGTGTTATAATATGACACTAATCATATCCAATACCTGTGCATTCCATCCTTTGGACTCTACCTACTCTTAACATCTAATCTGCAGTTTCCACTTACAAATGTCCATCTATACTGCTCTCTTTCATGTCAGATATCACAATTTCACAAACACATCTAACACTACAAAAATGGAAAATTCTTTCACATAAATTCTAGTCACAGTAGTTTATCTCTTGGGATTCTTGGCTTTCCGAACAGTTTGGCTTCAGTTTTTATGCCCTGACTCTCATCATTGATCACTTATTTGAATATGCATGACAGATGTTTCCAGCTTATTTTAAATGAGCACACGTCTCTGATTACAGAACCCTTCACCATATCTTGGAAGCTGTTTGACTCAGTACCACAGGGAAACCTATAATATGCCAATTTTCATTTCTAAACCAAAGTATGGATACATCTGTAACAGTTTGCTGGGGTAAAAAGCATACAGACTAATGTTGATTTAGTTCCATTCATCTCCATTTAGTTACGTATGTATGGCGCCACTTCATGACAACAAGTCATCTCAGGGCACTTTGGAGAGAAAATAAACAAGTCCAATTAAATAAAATCCAATTTGATCTATTATCCATTTAATCAAATCCAATCTAATTCAATCCTATTCATGAAAATTGCAGTCATATAATGCCAGTTCATAATGCCTTAGCTAAGGATACCAGCAGATCGAATCAAATCTTTAATTTAATTCCATCTGCCATCTTGAGCATGCACGGGGTAGCAAGTAAGGTTGGAGAAGAAATCCCTTATAAAAAAGACCTCAGACTCGGCTGGTTGGGAAATGAAGCCAGGACACAAGCACAGATACAAAAAAAAATGTATGGATGCTTGCTGTGGAAAAGCAAAAAAAAGTAAAAACACTAAAGGTCACGACAGCTCTTAAACCATTCACATAGATGGAGCGTTAAGCTCAGTAGCAAATATATATTCATATAATAAACTGGAGTGGCATGGCCAGAACTTTTAAACTCCACTGTGCTTTGTTAGACTCCCTACATAGTTCAAAATTACATTTCCAGCCTTTCAGACCTATTTCACTGTGATTACTGAGAATAATTAGTGTGGGGGGCATTGGGCCGTGTTTACATCAACAAATATCATCTAAACCCTAATCTAAACTAAAAGCCACTCAGAAGAGTAATAGATCAAACACTGTGTTGCATATTAAAGAGATGCACCACTCAATGTACTACAAATTTAACAGAAACAAGGAGCATATGAGAACCCCAGAAAAACAAGACGTGTCAGGGGGACCTCAGTTAATGTCAGTTAAGTTTGTGAGACAAAATGAAATGAAAGCTAAACAGCAATGCTGTTCTCATGCTCTGACTTGCAGGTTGTAACAGAGAACTAAGAAAGCTGAATATCCTGAATGTTTCAGATGCACTGGAAGGCAACCAGGAAACATTAGGCACCTACATCTTAGATCAAAGCCTATGGTGAAACATTGAATAAGTCAAGAGGAGGGGACAATTTCATCCTTTGGGATGAGCAAAAGAACTCAATAACTGGTATTTTTCCTTATGCAGTCACACCCATTTTAGATCTAATACATTTTAAAACTCATTCATACTGTGGCTGAAATGAATTCTCAATTCAGAACGACTTAAGGGGTGTTGATTAATTTCAGATAACGGCATGGCTTGACATGATGATCTTATCCCCGTTTCATATTCATACACCACTATCATGTAATCATGCTGTCAAGCTATAACATGATGATTCACTGCGCTGTGGACTGAAGTCAGAGCCTGGAAAACATGTTTTTTTGCAGTGAATAACTACTCAAGTCGCAACACCTGGTATACCATAGACATGATACATCCAATATATGTAATTCATCACATGCCAAGTTGGCTGGTTACTTGATGACATTTTTCACTATAATTATTTTTTAACCGTGGAGGGTGGGCAGGTACTAATTTCAAGCCTTGCTGGGTACCCATAAACACCGTCTTAGGGCTTCAAAATACGTTTAAAGAAACCGGCAGTTATCATCACAGCTGCAAAGTCCTGCATTGCTTTTGGTCATGGTGCAGCAGGGGCAGCGTCTGGAAATTTTTTTAAGCTTCTGCCAGGGTAGAGATATGAAAACTCTCCCAGTGTCTATGCAGCTTGGTGATAACATCTCCTTTCACGAACTACAAATCTTGCCTTTTTCTAATCTTACTGTAAAAATGCTATACTTTATGTGGTAGGTAAAGGTAAAATATCAAAGGAAAAAAGGGAAAAAAAAGAACATAAGATACCTGAAGTATTAGTGCCATAGAGCCTTAAATAATACAGCCTAATTGTAATGCAGATAATTCATATAAAGATCAACAATGCGATTTACAGTAAACAGTAATACCCTTAATATGTGACTGAAACGCTGGGACAACAGAAAATTTACAAGTTTACAAGCCTAGGATTATTGTATTGGTGACAGAAAAGGTTTATGTGTCAGGCATAAGAAATACATTCACTTGGTTGGTGTTAATGACCTGACGATCATCCATCGGTTTTCAAAAGAGCTGGTTTGGAGCCATTGTTTCCAGACCTCTGGACATGTTATTATTTACCCAAAAATGGATAAATAGACGGAACAAGCAGGGCTTGAAGCCAGCTGTAACATGCCCACCTTAGCTCTGCTACCATAGGTTACTTATTCTAGCCTGGTCTCTCTTACTTTTACCTGTGATGCCACCTAATGCTACTCACAGGACCAACAGCTGCTTCTTTGCTTTGCTACTGCACGTTGCCCACGAGTTGACGTAGTGTAGCAGAGCTAGCGACTTTTGGCCTGGTTAGTCAACCTGGAATGGTTCCTGAAATAATCTGAGGTGAAGGCTGCTTGACCTGAGAACCCAGTAGCTCCGGTTGCTGTGAGAGGTAAAAGCCACCAGAGCGAGTCTGGCTGGCTTTCATCCAGTTAAAACTGGCTAGCAGCCTTTGGCCTGAAACGGAGATACCTGCTTTGCTAAGCTTCACCTCTGAGGCCTTCCATGTGAACCCAGAAAAGGTTGTATCAGTCTCTCTGTGATGTTTGAAGGATAAGAAAGCATATACTTTTAAAATAAGACGTGATTATCCTCCCTTAGATATCTTTATTCACAACTTAGAAGATGAGTTCATCAAAAGGTGTGTTTTCACTGCCAGGACATTGAGGTAGTTTTTGTGGAGCCTAAAGTGTTGAAGCATGTCTTCATTACCAGGAAGGCCACTAAAAAAATAAAACCGGGGCTCCCGACTCAGGAGACGATATCAGTCACACAACTGTTGTCCCGTTCATGTATTCATACGTTGTCTCTTTGCATTTGGCGCCATCATAATACAGCATTATATAAAACAGCAAGCAGAATCGCATCAGCCATCAGAGAACCTCCAATCTTCATCCATCCATCTTCTTCCGCTTATCTGTAACTGGGTCGCGGGGGCAGCAGCCTGAGCAGGGATGCCCAGGCTTCCCTCTCCCCAGACACCTCCTCTACCACCCTGCGGAGGAAGCTCATCTTAGCTTGTATTCGGGATCGTGTTTTTCCGGTCATGACCCAAAGTTCATGACCGGAGGTGAGGGTAGGAACGTAGATTGACCAGTAAATCGAGAGCTTCACCTTTCAGCTCAGCTCCTTCTTCACGACAGACCGATACAACGAACGCATTACTCCAGCTGCTGCACCGATCCGCCTGTCAATCAACCCCAGGTCTGGCTCCAGGGTGGGGCCCCGGTAACGCCAATCCAGGCGACATGCATGACTTCGCTGTTGTATCTCTCATAAGGGGTTTGTGAATCGCTCTTAGTCTGTTCCGTCACCTAGGACCTGTTTGCCATAGGAGACCCTACTAGGGGCATTAAGCCCCCGACAACATAGCTCCTAGGATCATTCGGATACTCAAACCCCTCCACCACGATAAGGTGGCGGTTCAAGGAGGAGCATTTGAGTTTTTCTTATTGTTATTATTATTTCTTTGTATTTGTTCATCTTCATATTCTTTTAATTATTGATGCTTAACAAACAGCAAAAGTGGTCCACTACCACCACCAGATGGCATCTTGGATTCTTGGTTGACACCAATTAATGGACCAAAAGGGCAGGAAAAGTGAAAGATGAATGAGTGAAATATGAACACGAAAGTATAGTTCTTGTTCTTGAAGTGCAATCTAAAAATACTTTTCTTTCAAGCAGAATGATTGTATTTTTTTCTGTGTGTGACACCTACAGATGCTTTTAAAGATCACTTGTGTGTTTTTTGCCTGAGCTGAACTAGTTGAGATGAAGAATAGTTCTCACTTCTTCCTTTTTTAATTTGTTCCTCGCTTGTGCTCTGTGGCAACTTCCCACATCTCTCTTGTACCATCATCTAACACCCACCAGAACGAAAGCCTGGGAAGGGAATAACTGGATATATGGGGGCAGTGGTGGATGAAGTGTGAACAAGACTTGATTTGAGACAAATACCTGCACAGATTTATGATAAGGTGCAGGGGTTTTATTTTTCCTCTGCCTGTGCTCTCCAGAGAAACAACAGGATTGATCATTCTGTGTAAGACTGGGTCTACAGTATGTTTAGAGGCAAAGGTGGAGGGGAAATGTGCTGATGTACCACCAGTAAGGTACATTAAAGCGCAAAATTCTAAAGCTGATTCATTTATTTGCTTCCAAAACATATTTGATGTTTTACATAACATTCAAAAGATCTGTTGTGTTCTCTTCTCTTGAGTTACAGATCTATTTTTAAAGCTCATCATCCAAGATTTATTTAACATTTCAATTTCAGTACTGCAGTACTATCGACTGCACAAGTATAATGTACTAATTTGGCCTAAATTTAACATGAAGTCTGTTGTACGGTAAAATTAATAATACGGTTTACCAAAAAAATATTCAATGTCATGCAAACTTTGTAAAAAAAATAAAAAATCTAATGTGCCTCATCTGCTGTGTTCCACAATGCGAAGCACAGCAGCAGTCACAAAGTCAGTGGAAATGACAGACAACAACTCCTCAGAGACGGTAAAATATTATTTTATACTTCCAAAACAATAAAAATTTCTTGTTTGTCTCTGCATTGGTCTTGCGATGGACTGGCGGCTCTCCCAATAGAAGCTCAAGGAGAACTAAATCCAATTTGGTAATATTTGCTGTGAGCTAATCCGATAAAATGGCAGCAAATCTGGTTCCTTCCATTCATCAGATGAGTCTTACTCAACCTTCATGAAGTTGTGTTTGGACACTGAAATCTTGGCTGCTCACCAAGATTATGAGGTTATAGTTATGTTTGAGCACCTTCAAAACCACACAGGTAAATATTAGTAAGTTAGCAATTTGTGGTTTTAAGCCCCTTGGAGCAGTGGTGCTGCCTGGACTGACCACTAGGGGCTGGCTCCAAGAGGAAAGCCAATCTCCAGTGGCGATTGTGTGAGCAGTGACACTGACACGGTTGAGTCTGAAGAACTGCTGGATCTCAGTAGGTACGGGTTCTTTGTGGTCTCATTTAACTAGGTCAGGACTGCAGGGAGGCCAGTGCAGTGCCTGAACCGTCTTGTTCCTCAGCTATATCTTTTTCAATGTATGCAGAATGTGTCTTGTTGAAAGATGCATGGATGTTCATGGAAATGATGTGGTCTTAAATGTAGCTTGTAAAATTTGCTTCAAATACTGCCTTAAATTGCTTTTGCCAAAGACACTGACACAACTCCATGCTATAACTTCTGGATTTAAGGATGTAACCGTAGGAGCTGCTGAAAGTCGGAATGGTACTTCGCGTCTTTCGTTTGGCGGATCTGTTTCTTCCAGAGAAAATCTGGTTTCTTCTGCCCGCAGCGCATGTTTAGACTGTGTGATGGTCCATCCCAGATTCCTTCAAACCCAGAAAGGTCAAAGCTGCCGCTGGAAAAGGTCACATAAAGCTTTACTTTTGCTCACTAAAGTTTAAAGAGGCATTTTAAATGCAACACTTTATTTTAGAGTTCCCTGGCCGTGTATGAATCGCTGCATTTTTTAAAATAATATCCCGGCACAACTGATTTGGGTTTGTGTGTGATCTGTGTTCTAATGACCAAACTGTTCCTTCCATTTTCACTGTGCTCATCGGACAAGTTTTCTTAGATCTCGTATTACTTGTGGTATCAATGCATCTCTGTACTACTCAAGTCATCAGCAATAAAGAGACTGACTGAGTGTCAACTATCACATAAGAAGTGTGTAAACATAACAGGCTGTAAGTCATAATATTGAGGTAGTAGTAATGCTATTGTGTTTTTTTTCTTAAGACTGTCTTAAGCTGATCTGTTTTCTCAATAAAGTACATTATGTTGAGTTAACTTTGCATGTTTGTGCTTGCAGAGTGGTTTGAACCGTCAATTATGACTGGCACTCTGCAGTAACTTCTCTGACTGAAATGACAGCTTTAGTGGCACTACTTATTCTTGCTGTCAACTCCAGCGCTGTAAACCTCCCTGACAAGATGGAAAGAGAGACAATCAAAGCCTGCTTACAAAATGATGTATAAAATTCAAAACACTGAAACATTCATGTGAGTTTCCTTTTTTTTCCCACAATAAAAATGCCCTAAGAATAGGATTCAGTTCTTTGCATGCTCATACAGTCCTAATCTGGGGGAAAAAATGACGAGATATTGATATATGTGTTGTCTTGGGTCCCAGTGCTCTATAATAAATCAAGAGGAGGTAGAAAATAACAGGAAACCAGATAATGTTGCACATTTGAATTCTGACAATGCCTTGAAAATATAGACAAAATAATGCCCGTTTCAACAAAGTGCCCTTAAGGAAGACATTTCCGGCCCTTGCTGCTCCAGTAGAGCTGCTAATTCATCTGAAGAAGACAGGAAAAATATAGGTTTTCTTGTAAAGGAGTACCTGCATGAATATGAACCTCACTGTGCACACATGCTGGCAGCTATCTTTTGATAAAGAAAGCTTGAAAGGAGCTGTAATGAAACAACAAGACTTATTATACAGTGATATATTATTTATCATTAAAGTATGTCCATGTGAGATGATAGTGATAATTGACAAAGAATAAGAGGCTGTATGAAAACTATGTGTGGGTAATATCCGACTGTTTTATATTTCATTCTATAAAGAACACAGAATTGTTCAGTGCATTATTAATATTTCCTTTTAAGTGTCTCTCTGATCTCGAGAGGAAATAAACACTGCTTTGTTTTTGTTTGCTAACGGCATAGTCTCTTGCTGGCTGTAATACATTATTACCGTTGATTTTTACAATATTGTGCGGTTGCTGCTAAAATTATGTTGCACCAGCATCCAGGATCTGTAGCAGTATGTTCATATGCAAAGATACTGCACTGGAATAGTCAAAATTCCACAAGATGTAATCATTGCACGGCGCTTGCTATTTAAAGAAGGACAAAGCAGGTGGTAATTTTTATGTTTAAAATATCATTTTCATTTAAAGGAACATTTGAATACTTCCTTACAATCACCAAAAAAATGACAAAAAGTAAATTTGGAGGACAATCCTGGTAGTCTCTTTATACAATGCTTCACAGCAACTGTGAAACAGCTGTCTCACAGTCGCCATCATGACTTAGGCCCAGATGTGGCATTACACCTGCATCCTGAGAAATCACAAGGAGCCAGCGCATGTTCCCACTGAGCATTCAAATGTGTGTCTTTAGTGTCTGGATCTGACTTTACTGTGTTTGCAAATACTAAATGCATTGATGTTTTTAATTGCTAAAGGCAGCAGCTGGAAATAAGGCCCATGTAGAAGAAGGAAATTAAAATAAAAATGAAGAAGAAAAGATGTTCACAGACTCTATGAGGGATGTAACAGCTCAGTAAAGGTTGCAAACAAGCAACAAACAAAAACTATCCAACTCCCAGGTTGAAGCCCAGCGAGGAAGTACATTTTATTGCAGTCCCTCAACTGACCACTAGGTGCTGGCTCCAAAACAGAGCAAATCACCATTGACCCCCATGGGTGCAGCAGAAATAAACGTATGTACAGCCTGGTAGGACCTGTTTTCTTCATCTGTACATCCACGACAACTGTACGGGTCGGGGTGGGGGGTGTTGTAACATATCAGATAAATGTGTGTCAAGGGATAAAGATGACCAATCAGATGATCAGACATCATTTGACGTGTTTCACTGACAGCTAGCAGCTTTGACAGCTTTATCCCACCTCTTTGTAACATGGTGCCACACAGTTCAAAGAAATTGGGCCTCAAATTATTTCTGTACAAATCTCCGTGTCATATGACCAGTTTTACACTAAATGGTTGCAAATAGTACCACCACCAGGTTTGGTATCAACAGATAAGATACGACTATTGCTTGTTACTCAAGACTCTGGCAGCACACATAAAAAAATAATAATTAAAAAATAAAAAGATAAATTCTATTCATTCCTATATAAATTTCTTTTGTTCCTTTTTCACTGAAGAATTGCTCTCTTCTAGAAATAAATGGTGCTCCAGTGAAAAATACTGCTATACATTTAGGTCTTATCACTGATAAAACTCTAAAATTTTAGCACATATTTGAACAAATAACAAAATATCAAATATGTGCTTGATAAGATATTTTTCAATAAATGGCAGGATCCTCTTATCTAAAGCTGAGTGAATATCCAGATCTGTGTATGTGTCCCTGCCATCAGAAATTCCAACTGCAGTTTGTAAATAATCGGATAAAACTTCATTTCATTTCATTTGGAGGAAGTAAATGGTCAAATAATCCGCTAAGAGAGGAAGATCATATTTAGATTACCTTTCCTGACCGTTTTTTTTTACTTCGCTACGAGTATACACATAAACAAGCCCTTATGGCTTGAAAGCTGATATATATATACATAATTTTTCATCAGCTATTCACTGTATTTGGAGTAACAAGAAAGATACAAAGGTATTTTCTTTTCTTTTCTTTTTCAAAAAGTTTTGACAATGTTATTTCGTTGACACTGCTTGTTAAAATTACTGGTCTGAGATGGAGAATAAGGAGGAGTGGTGAGCGTACAGTGCCCTGTGGTGCTCCTGTGCTGCTGGTCAGACACAGTCTCATAAACTGTGGTCTGTTTGTCAGGTATTCAGCAATCCAGGAGATTGTGGAGGCATCCACCTGTGTCTTCTGGAGCTTCTTGCATGGTAATGCAGAGTGGATGGTGTTAAGTACACTGGAAAAATGGAAGAACATGGTTCTCATTGTGCTGCTGCTTTGTCCAGATGATTGTGGGTTCATAATTGTGTCTTCAACTCCAACCCCACAATGATATACAATCTGTAGTAGGTCTGAGGATGAAGAGATAGAGTTGGGGTCAGCATGTCCTGATGTGGTTGGAGAATGCAGTGGAGCATTTCCATGACTGAGGTGGAAGATGAGAAAGTCAAGATGCAACAGGGAAGCTGTGGGTCAAGGGACAAAGGATTTGTTTGGCTGGGGGCAGAAAAAGGGGATGCTAAGTTTGTTTCAAAAGCAAACCGATTGAAGAACATGTTCAGTTCATTGGATCTGTCCAGACGTCTGTCTGAAAAACATGTGACTGGATTTCCTAGATTGCATTTTGGTGCAAGGTCTGAACAAGGTTGAAGAGACCTGATCTCCACACTCGTTGGAGGGCCCTTTATGCCACTTTAAATGCAAACAATGACTGTTTTCAGAACCGCATGTACAGCACCTGCAATGTAATATCAAGTATGTACTGCAGACAGTCATTTGCGGCATGTCGTATGCCACCTTAAAATGAACTATGGACAGGAGGAATCTGTTCACATTACCAATCTGATGGCTTTCCACTACAGTGTTGCATTGCATTATGGGAAAACCATCAGAGTACTTATTGAATACTGGCTAAATAAGTACACACTAGTAGCGCAATAGTTGTTATTGTTTTCTTTTTCATGATGATGCCATCTCGCTTCCACTGATGCTAGTGAATGAGTTTAGAGTGGAGGCAGAACTGTCTCATTTTTACCTGAAGTCTCACAAAGTTGGTTATCTGGAAAACACAGCCGAAAAAAAATAGACCAAAGTTTAATCCATCCTGGTTCCAAAGGAAAAAAAAACATTTTCCATTTCCTGGGGCATCTGAATTACACAAGAGTTGCTTTATATTTGCTAATACAATTATATTTACTATCTGATCATTCACTTCACATTTAAAAACAAAACCTTTCTGGGAATTACCACTTAAAGGCATTTCAACACGACAGAATAAGGAACATTTTTGTGTGACTTTTTCATTTCTTAAGGAAACTTTTATATTACACAAACTTGAGCACGGTGGCATTAATTCATCATCAAACGCTATTCTAAACTCAAGATTTTAACTCATTTGCTCTCATTGCATCCCCTCTCACTTCTGCTGGGTTCACCTCTCAACAGTGTATCATCCAGGCAACTGAAGCATGAAGCCCATTTACTTCATCGGGATTTCTGCAACAGCTGAAGGGGTCGCGACTGCCATCTAAGCGAGTCTCAAGCAACACCTGTACTCTCTCTTTATTGGAACATATCGTTCTGACGAAATGCCAAGTGTCAGCGTTCATGAAAAGTGAAGCACTGGGGTTCTTATGTATTCAATATTACGAGTCTGATAAGTCTTGTGAACTTTAGGCATAGTCCTTTCCCAATACTTTGGGTATCAAACAGCTTATGCCGACAAGGCTGCATTCATTATCTTTCTAGAGAAGATTAATGCTTTCAGCCACAATGGTGAACATCAACCTGGACAGAAAAAGAAGCAATCCAAGCACACAACATAAGGACACTACTTCAACACTGTTCTTCAAAATGATCTTAAGTCTTTTATGAACAGATTGGGCTGTCAACAGAGCAGCCGCCAAGCAATTCCTATCACAGAACATCTGTAATGTTAATGGCCGATACACATGAGATAACAGATTTGTAATCGGTCTCTAAAATTACACAGATGGGAATGTCTGGCCTTTGATCGAGGTGCCTGCTCTATTTACACAATAACTTGACATCAAAGAAGTCCACATGGAGACTGGAGGTATAATGATAACAAAAAAAAAAAAAGAAGTCAGAAATGTTGTGCACGTCGCTGTTTGAATCCCTCTTTGAGGAGTTGCATCAGCAGCAACAGCAGTTTGGAAGGTGGAATTAATATTACATCAGCTGAGTTAATAACACAATATATTATGCCCTGCATTAATTAATCATAAGTTTCATAATGGAGTGAACTTTGTACTGAACATATAGGTATGGCTTCATATTCATGGTTTTTCTCACTGTGTGATTCTTCAATTTGTAGTGAACTCTGAATTTGAATAAAATCATATGACACAAAGTACACCAACCACTTTATTATACCCAAATCACACAACAACATACAGTCAAAATAAGGCATTTCTATTTTCTTTTTTTATTATTTTTTTGCAAATGTATCTCCAATTGGCTTTCTGACTGGTCAACACAACACAGTCCTGACAACTAATTGGGTCCACCTGGGTGTCACCTTTGTCCCTAACAGGATTCAGACCCCATATCAACTGTACCATTCCCACAGTTGGCAAACCCAGGTGACTGTGGGCGAAGGTTCCAGGGTCAAGGTGGAAGACGCCTCCAAAGGTGGTGGAGAACAGGTGGGTCAAGATCCTGAACCCAACTGACAAACTGGTGATGGCAAATCAGCCTGATATGGTGGTGGTCAATAAACATCAGAGGACAGCAGTGGTGATAGACGAGGTGGTCCTGAGTGATAGCAACATCAGGAAGAAGGAACACAAGACGCTTTGAGAAATTCCAAGTGCAGAAGGAAGAGAAGATGTGGGATGTGAAGGCAACAATGGTGCCAGAAGTAATCGGGGAACTGGGGACAGTAACCCCAATGCCCAGCAATGGACTGGTGACCTATGCAGGATGTACCCCCTACCTTTCCCTGTGACCCTAGGAATAAGGGGATGTGATGTCAATACGTAGTACCACTATTGATCAACTGTGCAAAATAGCTCAAGTTTTTACGATTTTATACCATAACCAGTAGTCTATTGCTAGTTTGAGGCAAGTTGATAAGACTCTTCAGATCAATTGTATGTATAAGCCTGATTTTCAGTTTTCCAAGTTCCAAATAGAAACACAAAATCCATCTTTTTAAAGGTTGGATGTAAGAGTCAGCAAGATTTTAATTAGATGGTGTTTTTTGTTTTTTTCCAAGTCTGATCACATCCACGGGAGATTGATGTTTGTTTGTTTTTTGACATGACAGCATTAAATTAAATTGTTTTTTGTTTTTTTCTGTCAGTGTGCAATGAGAATTGCAGGTAACATAGCAAAGAAAAAAAGAAAGAAAGAAAGAAAGAAAGAAAGAAAGAAAGAAAGAAAGAAAACCTAAGATTTATTAACCAGCCTTAAAGTATAAAACATACCAGTGAAATCTTTCATTACATCACAGCTCTTCTTATTACTAACTTCTCTCTTTCTTGGTGCCGCCACCATTAGAGAGGCAAAGTCATTAATTCTGCACTGTCCAGAGGATTTAAACAGTTTTACTGGGGCTTTACCAGCCTCCAGGATAGGTGCTCGTTCCCTGCTGGGGTAATTTATGGTGAAAGTGCGCTGCAGACCTTAGGAGAAACCTCTTAAATCCAATGTGACAAATCAAATTAGAAGAATCATGGCGGTTCAGAGATGGTCAAAGATTTCACATGGCTCTACAATAAAGAGCAAGACAAGATAATTTTTCTTCAATATTAATCTGAGTTGCACCACGAGCCGACACGCTCTAGATACCATCTACACTTTTGTACATCCACAAGAACTAGTCCATGGAGAGGTAATATACGTCGGCCGGCGGCTTTCTGAGCTTTGTTAAATACACACTGAGCAGCTCATTTACTTTGTCACTGTCGTCCACACTCAGGTGGGTACTTTCAAAACAAGAGCACTCGGGCTGTGTTATACTTCGCAGGCCAGTAGCTCTATTAGCGACTGTGCCAGCAGTTGTATTTTAGCATCTGTACGTGCTCTCACCCCTCTGCTCCCAATAACAAACACAATAAAGTGTTGATTAAATTATGAGCGTGCTTTCTGCCTACTCATTTTGATAATAGATTTTGTGATAAATGACTGTTTGGTGAGTAGCGCCGGGCTGACAGAATAACAGAGGACAAAGCTCCCATACTCTGTAACCTCTAAGCGCTAACAAGATGCTGCTGGATGTTTCTCACAACATTTCACACCGGAAAGCAGGAATTGAATTTTTCCGCATCTTCCAAATCCATGGGTGTTATCTACAGAAAGAACAGGCAGAGAGGCAGCAGCTTGGCTAAGTGAGTACCACAAAAATATGATTACAAAGCGGACAGGGAGCTGCTGTCTTGGTAAATGGACGCTGTTTAAAACTGCTGTAAGCCCACAGCTCTGCAGTGACAGTTTTGCATTGTTCTTTTAGCAATTAATAACTTCACCATGAAAGGTTTGTGGGTAGAGCTCATTGATTCTGTATATTAAAACTCCCAGAGCTGCTAACAAAGTCTCAGAGCTCGCTTGCAGACTGTTAAGCAGGAACTCCTCCGTCCCACTCCGCTCCCTCCAGCATGGTCTGCTCCTCTAATTTGGGCCATTTGCTATCGATATTGATCAGCTCTTGATACTCCCTTCAGCTGGGCTGTGTGTGAAGCCCTGCACTGTAAGTCATTGCTCACCCACATGTCAATTACTGTGGATGGAGAGAGCACCACTCTGTCTTAATGAAAGCAGATGGGCTGAGGAGTTGAACAGTTCTCCTCTGCTGCTGATATAAAAGGCCGTGTTGGGGAAGTGAGAGAGTGGGCTGCCGTGGAAGTTCTGCCCAGCCCTGATGGCAAATGAAATAAAACCGCAATGTAGTGTGATTACAGTGTCAGCTGAAAGTGTGTTCATCTGATTTACAATGAAAACATTGAGGCTAAATGTGACATGTGGAAGAAAAACGCAGCATTAAACATGAAGAGTTGGCGGTGGTGGTGGTGGTGGTGGTGGAGGGGTTGGAGAGGTGGGGTGGGGGGGTCTCGGTGCTGCAGTTCTCATGCAACTGCCTTCAGTTTGGCTTTCATATGCAGTAGATAGATTAGATACCAGTCACTTGGTTTGTCTTTTCGTTTGTTTTTTCCTCATGACTAATAGACGAACTAAACAGTAGCGTACACCTGAAAGCCCATAATTTCCAGCACTTTATTTGGATGATAGAACAAAAAATTGCATTTCTGCTTGAAATGATATACATAAATTCATGTGGAGTGAAAGATCATCATGTCCTTAATTAATCTTAAAATGTAATATAGATGAAGTGATCATCTGATTTTATCAATCTCACATATCGTCATGGAGAGATTGTGAATGATTCTTCAGAAAGTGCGTCTGGACTTTGAGCCGCTGTAACGCCTTCACTCTCTTTGTTTTCGACTGCTTTGTCGCAGAGCTGCCGGTGATCCCGCATGACCTCGATTTGAAACTGTCAAACCCGCCTCATGTTTGACTTCACAATGTTTCGATCACTTTTTTTTTCTTCTAATTTCTTTTCTTTTCCTGACACTGTGCTTATAAAAAGCATGGTGTCAAAGAGGACAAGGCTTTGAATGTCATTGTAGGAGTGAGTCATTTTGAATGAGGTGAAGTAGAAACATGTTTTTGCTTTTTTTAATGTTCTAAATACCATCTAATTATAGTATCTTTAGCAACCATGAAAACTAGTTTCTAATTGGGTAACAACAAAAGTACCAAAGTATCAATTCTCATAGGATACAGATGGACTGGAATATATTACTGCTGGGAAACCGACGCCTGCTCTGCGGTGGACAAATTAATTACCACATTGTTTCTAAAGATACAACACTAAAAAAAAAACACAATGTTGTTTCTCTGCACCACACAGAAGGTGGACTCCAACAAGATGATAAACCCAGTTGTGATCCTTTACAGCTGGAAAGACTCATCGTTCCCTAACGGGGTGCAGGGATTAGTTTTCCGGCACCGTGCCAGATCTCCAGTGTTTGACTACGATTCAGGAAAAAATAAAAATAAAAAAGGAACACTAACACGCTATCTCCGAGTGGTCTTGAACGGTTGTTTCTCCCGAAATCAAAAGAATGGAGGCTAAATTCATGAAGCCAGAGGAAAATGTTGCACTTGACAAGGGCCTTAAAAACAAGTGGCTACGGTGGCCGACAGGTGCAAACAGCGAAACGAGCTGCAAACACATGTATGATGCAAACTCCAAAACACTCAAACACAAAAAACAAATGCTGCAAACAAAATATATGCTGCAATAACAGAAAATAGATGCAAAACCTACAATCAACAAAACAAATGCAAACAAAAAAATGCTGCAACCACAAACAAAATGCTGCAATCACAGGAATAACAACAGCAAACTTGCTCTGCAAAACAGAAGTGCTCCAGACCACAAGGGGGACCAGACCCTCAGTAAAACCAGGAAGTCAAAATTTTGGATTTTCAAAAAGAAAGTTTGAGGAAGAAAGAAAGGTTTGTTATACCACTGATTTACAAGTTCCATCCCTGATGCAAACTTGTAAATCAAAGTCTCTATAACGCTAACATTACCTAAGAAACTATGCTGCTTTTCTATAATACTGTAAAAGACTGCATGTTTGAAAAAGAAATGAAGCATAACAAACCTTTCTTTCGTTTTGCGGTTTGCTGCGCGTTTGCACCTGTCGGCCACCGTAAGTGGTGCTGGGCTTATCTAGAGGAAAAGGGCGAGACAGCAAGCAGTTAGGGTGCTGGTGCCAGAAGCTAAGGGACCCTGGTACCTGTTTTTGTGTGTTGTGCTCCAAGAAGTTAGTCTAGCGGCAAGAAGCTCTTCACCATCACTAAGGAGACGCTGGACATAAAGCAGCTGTCCGTGCGCTCCAGCACACAAGCCGTTTATCGGGAACAACAGTCAGCGGACGTAGCAGCCATGATGACCTTACTGTATTTATTTCATATTATTCAGTTACCACTTTCTTGGACACTTTACTGGGTTTTTGTTTGTTTGTTTTTGCTGCTTTTAAAAAACTGAACTGCCTCTGTAAATATGTTAAAGAGGAGGATTCAAGACCCAAAGTGAAAAAACACCGTGATGCAACATATATCAGCACAAGACCCAACGTAGTGCATTTCCTATAACTTAATTTACCATTGTTTTGAAGAAAAATGATGTAAAAGTTGCAGTTTATATGTTTTTGTATAAATTGCCCTTTACTGAATTAAATGGTTGCTAAATGAATCAGATTAATTAGCTTGACTGAGTTT
>JBAMYA010000023.1:4539334-4564557 GCA_037176975.1 Arrhamphus sclerolepis | reverse complement strand
TCAAAGCTCTGCATTATGATAATGCAGCTTCTTCGGTAAAATAAGGTGATCACGCTATCATCAGAAACGGTAACGCGTGCGGCAACGTGCACTTTTCTGTGAACACGCACAAACTCCGAGTAGGTTAACGCAGGTTCAACAAATCAACTTTATAAACACCTTCGTAGTACCAAGTAAGCCACGTTTCGTAGTACCGAGATAGCCTGGTTTTGTTAACCCTGGGTTTGCAGGTTAACTCTGGGTTACTTCTGGGTAAGTTAACCCCGCTTCGTAGTACAGGCCCCAGGTCAAACAAAGACAGGACCTTATAAACACACAGGGGTAACGAGACACAGGTGAAACACATCAGGGGAGCGAGGATCAGGAACGTCAGACAGAACATAACTAGATACAGACAGGATTTCAAAATAAAAGCGGGACCAAAACTAGAAAAAAACCCAAACCAAAACCTAAACCATGACGGGGTGTTTTTTTTTTGTTTTTTTTTTTAGGGTCACTAAAACAAACCTCAAGTAGAAATGTTGATCAGTAAGAAAAACAAATATACTTGCTATCAAAATCAGTGCGTTTTAACCCTTAGATGCACCTTCATAAAATAAATTAAAGCCCCTGTGCAGATACATGTGCACATAATAAAAACAAGTTATAAAAATGTTCTACAAAAAAACTTTTTGTTTTGTTTTGTTTTTTTAAAAAAAAAAACATCTTAAAATGGGGATACAAAATGGTGGGACTTCTTTTTAAATAAAAATAAATAGATAAATATTACTACTACTATACTACTACTACTACTAATAATAATAATAATAATAAGGATAATGATGATAAAACATTATTGACTAGATCAGTCCTAATTATAATTTATGAAACATTGATAAATTTTCACAAAATTTGAACCCTTAATTTACAAAGTTTTTGTCACAATTGAACTTCATTCTATTGTCTAAAAATAACTGATATATTTTAAATACTCTTAATGCAAACGGAATCATATGGTTTAATTATTGCAACCTAATAGCCTATATATAAAAGATTAGCAGAAACATTTATTTATATGCTGTATTGACTTTCACTCAGTGTCAAAGACTCTTGGTACTACATAGGAATCTGTTCAAATCACTATTTATTTTATTTTATTTTTTTTTACAGTATAAAATGTGTATCTTCTCATTTCTCCACTCTATTTGGGACCTGGGCTTTTAAGTTTTAAATCCCTCAGAACACAAGCTCTCAAATGAAATGGACTTCATGTCAGTCTACAATGTTTATTGTAGCCTAAACATTAAAAATACATAGAAAAAAAATAAGAACACTCAAAAATGCACAACCTTGCATCTGTCATCCATAATATGTCAGAAAAAAATTATAAATTAAAAGCCAAAAACACAAAAGAAGAGCTTGGGTGCATCATGTGTTGAAGGGGAACTTCACATTCCTTTAGTACCAACGTTGATTTCCACACTGACATTACTTTCTATGTGTTCTTTCACGACCAAAGAGTGGAAACAAAAGCCTTTTCCCCCCCAGAAATTCGTCCCCAACAATCTTTTTAAAGTATCCAAAATGAGTTAAAAGGGTTAAATTTGAATGATCAAACTTATATTGTGGAGAGAGCAGCTCCTCCCCCTGTCAGGCAGATGTGTGTGCAGACAGCAACATCCACCTTAAGGAAGAAAAGCAAAATCAGTTTTAGGTGCAACAGCCAAAGAAAGAAAACTGGAACATCTGCTCCAGTCTGCACCTGTCACAGAACTCCATAAAAGTGGGAAAGCAAAAGGGAATGACATAACCATTCACCAAATGTGCACCAGCTACACATTTGATGGTACAGTAGATGATTTCATGTCAATCATTTGTCAAAGATTAGCTTACATTCTGAAAAAAAAAAAAAAAAAATCTGATAAATGCACGACTCAGGAATTAAACACATCCTTATTAGGCGGTGAGACCTTGAAGTACGTGCAATCACGATCTCTGAAAGCAATTATTAGTACAATCTAGCCTGATGAGCCATTAACACATGTCAATGGAGATGATTGCTAAGATGCACATTTCCTCGCCACCTGCTGCATCTGATTATCACAGACAGAAAGGCGGAAATACCAACACTAAACTTCAAATCAGTTCCTTAATGTGAAAACTTTTTCAAAACAGGTACAGTATGTAGGACATTTCGACAAAGCCCACACACACTGTCCAAACAGTTTTCATTACTTGAGCAGAGGTTTGCCATTTCCGCTGATGAAGGAGCGGGAACAAAGCGTGTGAATGGGCTGCCAGAGACAGAGACTGTTGTAAAATTTAATGAGGCCATTTTCTACACATCCTATCTTACTGCAGCAGCTGAGCGATGGAGCGTCATGCATGAACAAGGTTGATTAACAGGGAGGAGCTGCATTCAAAGCAAGATTACTAATGCGGGCAGACGTCGGTTTTGGATGAAAACATGTCGTTATCGGAGAGGATCAGAAGCAGAGGGCCGGAGTGACCGCAGGTAGATTTTAAGATAGTAATAAAGTACTAAAAAAAGAAGACACTGCACTGTAAATTGCTGTTTGAAATCACCCTTTTCTTTTCTGTGATGCATCTGGAGGAGAGGATGTCAGGGTGATGTTGAAAACGGGGCTGAGGTGTTGGTATAATATTAGAAATGGCTGTGAGAGCTCTCCTTTCTACGACATGATAGATAATGCTGTTTGAACAACTACCCATCACTGCAGCTTTGCTCCTGCTTTACTCCATTACGTCGCTCTCAGAGCCTCCATCAAGAACAGGCCTGTAGTGTTTATGGGTTTTAGATGGTAGTTATCGTCCCTTCAACATACTCAGAAAAACTCTGAACAAAGCTGTAAGCACACAATCGAAAAAAAAAAAAAAAAAAAAGTAATCAGAAAGGCTCCTGCAGCTTTCAGGCTGCATATACATAAAAAATTTTAAAAAAACTATATCAAGACTGTAAAACTGCGGCAAAGTCTTGTTATATTACTAGAAATTAACTGGGAGAACTGCCTAACTCTAATGTGGTAGATCACCTCTCCCAGCCAGCTTTGAAAGTTTAAGGACACTCTAGTTTTCCCACTTTTTTTTCAAGATTGTGCAGTTTAATGCTTCATTGCGCTCTGAAATGAAACCATAGAACAAAAAACAACTGAAGTTGGAAAAGTAAATCACTGAATCAATTCATAAACCAGCTTTTGAGCCAAAGTAGCCTCCTTTGGTAGCTATAACAGCTGAACAAACTCGTTGGCTTCATTCTAAATCAAATATTCTTCAGAAAGTTCTTCAACTCTGTTGCAGAAGTTCCCATAAATGTGTGACGCTTTTTTTGTATGCAAATGTACATCATTCTTCAATTTTGGGTAACTCTGTCTGTTTTTCTGTTAACCTCTGGAAGTTCACTAGCTTACCTTAATAGCATTTTGAGCTATCCATTATTTAAACTTTTCAAAAACTGACAAAAATTGGAAGAATTGAAGTCTTCTAAAACCTTTGACTGACAGTATAGCTCTGCAAAATCTTCGATCACTAAGTCATTCTTAATCAATGATTTTTTTTTTTTTAATTTACTGAGCATAATCCTGATTGTGTGTTTTGAACTGATCTTGGGTTATAAAATAATAAAACTTTAACATACTTGAATGTTCCTCAAGCAGACAGGAAAGGTGGTGTTGTTGCTGCTTAATCTGAGTAACTGTGTTGTGCTGAAAGGAAGTCCAGGAAATCTTAATTATTAAATTATTGAATGTCTACAGACCTCCAAGGTTCTTCTCTGAGCTGCTTGCCGTCATCCCAACAGATTCCAACTACGTTACTGTTGGTGATTTTAACATTGACACTGATAATCAGACAAAACTGCAGTGAATTCTCTTAGAAACTTGAGCTCTGTTACAGCGTGTGAACGAGGCCACACACAAACGAGGGCATGTGCTGGATTTGGTGATTAGCAAGGCTGTTGATATTTCTAACGCTGCTGTAAAGGATGTTGGCCTTTCTGACCACTTCTGTGCTTTCTTTGAAATGTCAGTTTCTCCAAACCGAGTCAGTTTCTGTCAGGAGACGATTTCTAAATGAACAGACTGCTCAGCTTTTTATGGAAGTCACGTCTGCACCAGGGAGTCCAAGGTCTGAGTCTGTTGACCTGCTTCTCGATCATTTTGAAAATAAAATTCTTAAAATGATTTCTTTTATTGCACCCGAAAAGGTAAAAACACTGTCCGGCAAGCAGAGAAACTGTTCAGTTGTTGACAATTTAGAAGAGAGAATACAATGTTAATACAACGCTGTTATAAAAACGCCAGATGAGTCCGTTCTGAAATGATCAGCAGGAATGTCAACAACAATCGGTTGCTTTTGAGAAACTAACGAACCCCCCAGCACAGTTATCCCCTGATTTCATGTTTCAGAATAGGTGTAATGAGTTTGCATCTTTAAAGAAAACAAAAAACAAAACGGTGAATATCTAAAACATCAGAAATGCCATTAAAACAGCATCAGCTTGATCAGATCGTCCACATTTAGTCCTGTCAGTGCTAAAACCCTGCTTCTCTAGAAACAGATGTGATGAAAATTATCATTACATCACTCTTAACAGGCACTTTTCCCAGTTCTCTGAGAACAGCTGTCATGGAGAAGCTTGGAGCATCCAGGACTGAACAAGTTTTATTAGATAAAAATATAAAGTAAACTGCACTGATTCAGCTTAACAGCTTCTTAAACGCAGCATCTCGATCAAGGGTACCAAACCATTTCATCCTGGGCCACATCATCACCATGGTAACCGTTAAAGGACTGGTTAGGGATTAATAAATAGGGGAAAAAGAAAAGGTAAACTTTTGTTGTAAAATTTTTAAAAAATCTTGACCTTTTTGAGACAAAATTGAGATTTCGTACTAAAATCCCTATTTTTTTTCTAAAATCACAAATAATAAAAGAAAAATTGCAAATTTTATTCTATCAAGACAACAACCTTGACTTTTTGTGGTATATGATCACAAATACCATAAAGCATTTAACTTTTGCAAACAATTTTGCGAACTTTTTGCAACATTTTACATAAAACTACAAGTCGTAAAATTGTAGTTGTTTTTTTTTTTTTTAGAATGTTTTTTTTATAACTTTTTGTCCTAAGACCATGAATTTTTGTCATGAAATCTCAAATATCAGAAAATATGCAACCTTTGTCATAAAACTCAGGCTTTTTGCAAACATCACAAGATTTTTAAACAAATTAGCAAATTTATAGAAAATGTTTTTTGTAAAAAGAAAAAAAAAAAAAAGCAACTTTCTTTGTCAAATTGCAAATTTTATAGGCTTTTTATTTATTTATTTATTTTTATAACAACCAAGACTTTTTTATGTACAATTACAAAATTTAGCCTTTAACTAAAAATTACAATCTTTTGTTGGAAAATACAAACTTTTTGCAACATTTTGACATAAAATTACAAGTTGTGAAATAGTTCATTTTTTTATCATTTCAACTTTTTGTCCAAAAATCACAAATTTGTGTTATAAAACAATATAATTGACAATAATCATGATTTTTTTTTACATTATTTTGCAACTTTTCTGTGTAACATTTGCAAAATCATGAATTTTAAACAGAAACCAGCTGCTCTTTACCTCAGTCGTTTCACTTTTTGATGTCAGTTCTGAATCAAACCAGCAGTTGCACTGAAATTTCCTCAAATGCTTTAGTCATAAATGTATGATTGTCGTTGCGCGCTCTCACAGGATCAGATTAAGTTGCGGTTATTTTGTCCCTGAGTTTGGCACACGTGATCAAGACATATTTCAGTCTGGCTTCAGACTAAATCACAGCTCTGACACGGCACTGATCACGGTCTTAAATTGCATTTATCTAGACACCATTCAGAGTTAACCAAATGATGCCTTCAGTTGTCGTGGGAAAAGAAAGGACCACAACAGTCTTAATGTTAAATAGCTAGATGCTTTTAAGGTTATGTGCTTCTTCTGAGCTACAATGGCTTCAACAGACAAACTTGACCAAAAATACTCAGCAGCAAATTTCAGGGGGAGTGTGCACAGGGCTCACAGCTGTGTTGAGTGCAGCTGGAATTATTGATTGTGCCTCTGACAAATATGAGTATATTAGAAGATGTTAGAGTAAGCTTTAAGACTTCAGCAATAATATATCTCTTTGCCTAAAACTCATTATACAATAAAGGATGAACTCTCATCACCATGAATTGTGATGTTGTAAATCATCAATAATGACAGTATGTGTTACATTTCTTTCTCACAAGTGCCATAAATCTTTAGAAAATGAAGATGAAGTCCTTAACCAGAGGTGCAGCATATGTATATGTATCTATATAATCATCTCCAATTTTGATCCTAAGTGATACAATGGAGGCTTTACACTCTAAATTGCATTATTTTGCAAGTAATCAGCATGATAACAAACAGGATGCATGAAGCTCTGTGGGGTGTGGAGGTGATGATGATAGTGGTAGACTTGGCGGTGAGGAGGACTGCTGGGCCATCGATCGACCACAACACATCACTCCGGTTCCATTTACAGAACCAATCACCACCCCTGCTGATTGATGTGTGGATAATTGAGCTGTCGCTGGGGTTTTCATGTTTCTCCTCCAGCTCGCTCCAGACTTTAGGAATTGTATTGTATTTTACTTTAATGCCATTTACAACAAAAGACATCCTGGTGTGTATTTATGTCAATGTTCTGACAGACTGCTGTCTGGGAGACGGAGAGACTCTAAGTGCTGCACCAGGCTTGATAGACCACCAGCCTGTCCAAGCTAATTAACCTCAGGGGGCAGGACTTCAGCAACCCTGCAGGGTCAGCTGTATGGCAGCTACTTTTTCCTGACATCACACAGTCAAAGGCTTTTTCCCTGGCTCTGTCGTTCAGCCACACTTACATCGGTCCTATCGGTGTGAGAAATTACAACATTATAATAAACATGTTTGCATCTGAACTCCGCTCCCCATTTCTTGGCGCTGGAGTGAGGTTTAGAGGTACCTGTAAGCAGATTTGTGGCAAGTCCAGCCAGTTTTCTTTCCCTTTCTGCGGAGCTCCTCTGTTATTTGAGCTGCATCCAACACATGACCACAGAGTAAACTCACCAGTGTTAAATCTGCATTGTCAAAATATATATAGACTGAATTTCAGAGTTATTACTACAACAGCAAGTGTAGGGCCCCAACCTAATTTACTCTGCTGGTGAAAAACAAATGCACACGTCTAAAAGCATGACTGGAGTTACTGCAACACCAAAATGAGAAAAATTCCCACCAGTAACAGTGACGTTGATAGTTCAACTGGACTGCTCTTCAGCAGTCGCACACACCAGCTTCCAGGATTTCTGCAGATGCCATTCTGTCCCATCAACAAATTCCTCCTCCAAATCTGCTGTTAAACGGCATTTGGTTTTCCACTTGAAATAGTATTTGGGAATAACTGATTGAGTTTCGCCACATGCCAAAGCCTGTTTAGAGTGTTAAAATTCAATATTATAATGCACTGGTTTCAGAGCAACAGCTGTTGGTGCTACTGTCCCGACACCTCTGTGTTATAATTCATAATGCTGATAAAGTTTTGTTTTAGTTACAGATGCTATCATGTTGATTAAAACAAAAATCAATAATTACCAGAAATATGTCAAGATCAGTGAACCAGGTGTGGATGAATTCCTCAGGTCTGGTAAGCCATCAGTCACAAACTACTGTGAAAGTAAAGAATCATCTGCATGACTCCCATGGCTCCTTAACATGGTTGAATTGGCATTGACCAAGAAACCAGACGGAGACCAAATTCTCAGGGAAAACAACCCAACGACAGGTCTGACTAATTCCTTGCAGCAGGTATGACTTACACCAACGGGTAACATGGAAATCTTTATTCCAAGCACACTTCTTCCAGCTTTGTGGGGAAACATCTTATAGTATTGTAAACTCTGAAATAACTTGTATTCATTGTTCTTCTCAGGATGGCAACACCACGGCATGTGAGAGAGATGTACGCTCGAGGCAAAGTCCCTTAGCTGATGATCCATATTCCAAAAAATGGATATGTAAGCCATCAGTTGTTCTAGTTGTTAAGCTAAAACTTTTGCAGTAGGCTCCTTTTCAAAGTAAGATGTAGTAGCCACCAGTACCTAGTTTAATCACATTGTTGCATTCAAACTAAGAGTTGCACAGTTTAAAATGTGATTGTGTATTGGAATGACTGATTAATACTGTAAAAAAATTTTAATTATTTTTACCATTCCCTCATTATAAGTACAACTGCTGCTGGTAAATTGATTAATGATTCTGTTATTTTAATTTTAAAAGAACATTTTTATGATCCTGTAAGTGGCACTAGCTACTTGGCATGGAGGCTCAAAACCATCCAATGTAGAAGGTCAGCACAGCAGCTGACTGGTTAGAAGAAATGCTTTGTTTCTTCCTGAGTTCACCCCAACTGAGAACAGTCCAAGGAGGTCATGTCCTCCATGAAGCATTCACCTGAGGAGGACATCACCAAGCAGAAAATGAAGATGACGTTTGAATATCGTCGCAATTTGGTGTACAATAAAGACAATCCTGACTGAATTTCCACGCTTCAAAGATGTCAAAGCCCTGGTAATTGAGAAATAAAAAAAATCCTTTAGGGTAATAAATGCAATAGTGAATTGTTGGTGTGTCTTTTATTTATTGCAGATTGAGTTGTCAGGTTTTTGGAGCTCCATCTAAAATGCTTCCTGTTGGAAAATTTTAGTTTGGTATTGTGTGACTTTACCACAAGATGGTGTCTTGATTGCATTCATTTAACTCCATTGATCCTCAAAGGGTAATTCATTATTTAATTCATCATTACAGCCAATAACTGTGGGTACAAAAGATCTTCTGTATTTCTGAACTGCAGTGTGACAGTGACAAACGATTTACTTGTTTTGGGCTCCAGTTGTTTGATTTAAGGGCTTAAACCAGGGCTTGGTGTGTGTGTGTGTGTGTGTGTGTGAGAAACTGGCCAAACCAGTATTTATTTGTCTGGTAAGTTCTAAGCAGATGATGTACCTATGTTAAACAGTCTGAAACATTCATAAATATAACTGCATTAACAAATGAAGCAAAAGATAGCATGATTAAAATTATGATTTATTGATGACGAACCATGAATTTCTGTATGTTGGATATATATTTTTTTTCCATGTATGCGGCCTACATCCAGCAGAGTAAGGATCTCCCTTCCACCAGCAAAGCAACCTTGCAGATCAGGTCTTTTGCACAATAGCTACATCGGCTGCGAAGGAAATGGACATTATTGCTTCTGGTAGTCAGTTTTTCTCAAGCATTTAGACCAGCTATCTCTTCAGTCATCTTTTAGCTTAAAATTTGCATTAAAATGTGTTATTGTAGGAGAATCCCATAATCAGCTCTTTGTTGTGTACATGGACAGGAAGGGACAGTGGTCTGTCTTCCAGCACTCTCCTCCTCCACCTGATTCCTCCTACAGCCCAGCGGCACAAAAGGCCAGACAAGGTCTCGTTGTGGTTGTTGCAGCCTCGTGTTCAAAAAGGTTTGTGTTGAAGTCCATTTCTCTTTGATGCCTTTACTTTTTGAGATACTTTCAAATTTACCTGGGTACTTTGCAAAGTTAGAAAGAAAATGCATTAGTTCTCCGTGATCACGATGTAGAATAAATAAAAATAAACCAAACAGTTGAAATCTGCTCGGCCAGAATGTTCCCTTGTTTTTGTTACATTCTCTGATTTAAGCATTTGCATACAAAGCTTGGTGAGCAGACTGAGCCTGAAGAGTGCAATATATTTTATTAAAATGTATTAAAACGCTTGTTTTTATTATTGAGTTTAATGAAACATTTCTGAGATAATGTATTTTTTTCTGCAAACATTTAGAGTTTTTACTTTTTACGTAAGTTGAGTAAATATCAACACTGTGGGGAGTAATTTCCTAATGAAAAGTGGAGTTAATTCTGATTAATCTAACCTTTAGTGTAATTTCCTAACACTGTGGGTGTTATTTCTGTCAAACTGTTATTTAACTTTTTTCAGCATTCACACGGCAGCGTCAAATATAAACTCTTAGAAGAGTTTCATTAAATCTGAAAATTTAACACATTGTTTAGTGTCATTTTAACACTGTAGATGAGGACCATGTGTTGTCTGACTCAGAGTTAAAATGAACTCTTTAAGTGCTGAATTAACGCTCTTGAATTTACTGTGAACAGAGAGCATTTTATAAAGTATGAAATTATTTCTTTCAGAGTCCCATGAGACAGTGAATGTGTAACTCACCCTGTTTCTCTACACACATGTATTTACAAAGCATTTACAGGCTCTGAAAGAGAGCTCTTTTTATTCTACATTTGCCATTTTCTGTGGCTTTTACCCTCCATATAACTCCCTTTAGTTTTCCTTCCGTTGCATCCTCTCTCACAGCATCTGCATACAAATAGAGACGATTTCTTTGCTGTATTTTGAATGTTATACCCCCATTAAGAAATCTATTATGCACTGTTTGGAAAGCGGAAAGCAAGTACGTCAACCAATATAATATACCAATATACAGCATCAGCTGGCCCTGATAAGCCAAACTGAAGGCAAGAACTAAATATCCCCCTGCTGCGTCTCTTTGTGTTGGCTGTAGCGCTTGAATACATGCAAAGTAGACATCTGGGCATACCATTTACACATGTGCAGTAGGTCCTAACATGGAAAGACAGAAGGATTCAGTTGTTTTTATCGCATTCAGAGATGAAAACTGGAACAGACACTGTAGAGGAAAAACAAACAAACATTTGCATTAAGAATTTCATTATTAGTTCACTTTTTAGTATCTGACTGATGCCAACTATGCACTAGATAAGCTTGCAAAAACCTTAGGTTGATATTTTAAAAGGCAAAGCGAGTGTATTTAAGGCAGCTCAAAGTACTTTACATGAGAGAGAATACAACGAAGACATATAGTAAATGCAAAGAAAATAGAGAACAACACAGGGAAAGTTAGGACAGAGTTACAGTCCTGAATCAAAATTAAAATGGCTTAAAGTTAACAACTAAAATAGCAATAAAAATCATGATGTTTGAAGTGTAACAGGTGAATGCTGTTTCTCCATGTTTGGTTCTGATGCTGGAGACACAGAGTGGACCTGGACCAGAAGACCTGAGTGGTCTGGACGGTTGGCACGGTAACAACAAGCCTCTAACAACTCAAAAATAACACAAGTATTTTAAAGTCTATACTCTGAGATACGGGGAGCCGGTGTAAAGACCTCAGAACAGGGGTGATGTGACCTACTTTCTTAGTTTTAGTGAAGACTCGCACAGCAGCGCTCCAGACTGATATTTACTAAAATATATATGACCAGCCAGGCCTGTCATCCAATTCTTTTCCTCATTGATACAAGGAATTATTCTGGATGCTGTGATTTCACTTTGATTTCCAGAGGAAGCACCAGTGGACCACCAGTACGAGAAATGGAACATGTGACAGCCCTCTTAGTGCTTCTCAGTTCCAAGTACGCCAAGTATGAACTTTTGAGGACGGGAGGACGCAGTTCAGACTTTCTGCAACTGGAAGAGCAGTGTACTTGATAGAATCACAGAATTATCAGCTGGTACGTCAACACCTATTCATCAAGTTTAATGCGACTCAGAATGGAGCACCAAGTCTTCTGGCAAAAGTGTCTATAACCATTTTTTAAAAATATAATATGAAGTGGTTTTATGCTTTTGTATTTCAACAGTGTTATCAATAAAGTTTGGTATTGGTGAAAAAGAAAAACTCTGCAAAGGTCAAAGGAATGTTTCAAATAGGCTCGATCTTGGTCAGTAAACCACAAATTTGAAGTGAGTGACTATAATCTCGCATGAAAACATCTTAGTCTTTTCTCTTCTGCCATTACTGCTTTTTGATTCAAAAATGCATTCTGGGATACTTTGCCATCTCAAGTCAACACTGGATTCATCCAGCGATTTCTGTTTCACTTGTCCAGATGTCGACTTAGACTTGGAACAGAACGTCGGCTAAGACTGATGACGTTTCACAAGAACACAAGTGCAGGCCAGTACACATACGCAGAAAAGGCCAGTGACATCGTATAAAACCCATCCCCACTCTTTTCCAGTTGCTTCTGTATGTTCTTTGTTAGAGGAAACGGCTCTGGGAGGTGAACCAGCTCCTTCTTTATAAGAGAATTTTCTCAAAGTGAAGGGTTATAGCTGGCCAGGCTAACATGACATCCTCTTACATGTCAAAACTATAAGCTTAAAGACTGAAGAGCTCAAGATTGGGGGCCTTGAGGGGTCATTATTAACGATTATTAAACATTTTTGATTTCCTCAAGTAAAGCCAAGCCACCTGACAACTGAGATCACAGTAAGAAGGTTCTGGGGGGACCCAGAGCTTTCTGTTCTCCCTGGGTCTGCGTGAGTTTTCTCCAAGCAAACTGTAGTTTCCAAAACAGTTCACAATTCTCAGTTTTGTTGTGTATGTAAATAAAGGCTTCTTCTTCATTAGAGAAGGTTCTGGCGACAAGGAGGCCAGAACAGGCTGGAACAGAACCAGCCTCCTCCAAGACGCTTTCAGGCTATGACAACAACAAAGAAGAAGAAAAAGAAACCCTAATGAAGAGACAAACATGGAAGGATTTGAGTTGGGGTCCATTTCAAAGAGTGGGTTATGCTGAGTATGTTGAACCTGAACTCAGGGAAACTCTCAGTTTTCTTTTTTTTACAAAGCGAGGTTACTTAACTCTGATCCAGAGGGTTCAGTTGAGTTGGTTTCAGAAACTGTGGTAACTCATACTCGGGAGTCTGTTACCACGGCAACTGACTCTCTGATCTAAACCTGGCCAGGAGCAGTTTTACCTCAACATACCCCGAGTTTCTTTCTGTCTTCTCTCCTTCGTGACGCTGAAACGGGTTCACCACTTACTCAGTTTGTAAATATAAGGAACAACTCACATCGATTAACAAGCGCAGCAATCTGGGAATTTGTATTATCCCTCTCTGGAAAAGTGTCTTTAGTCAGAGTTTCGGTTACGGCTGTGCGGGAGTGGAACTCAATCCGAGCTCTTACTACTATAATTTATTTAAAAAACATTTAAAGAATTGGTTCATAACACATCAGATCTGACATTTTAAATAATGAGTATCTCATTTTAATCCCTAATTCCTAATCCAATTTTATGAACACCTGTGTTTTACCATCAATATACTGATTTTTCATTGAGTTTTAATTACTTATTTTTATGATACTTGTGTTGACTGTTTGTTTTTAGCAAAACAATTTAGGAAATGTCTAGGGACAACAGATGAAAAATAGCCTCTTGGCTAATTCTGGCACATTTACAGAAATGTCAATGTGCATTGTCTCTACCAGATAAATAAATTGAAACTGAAAGTTCAAAGCGAAAATGGATTATATAACGATCATTTTCATTCACTAAAGTATGTTGATGATCTGAATAGATAGTTAGCAAAAACCTTTAAAAACAATGAAGAAGAGTTGGAGGATCTCGTCTGTTTACCGGCGTTGCCATGGTGAATCACAGTATCTGAGCTCCATTGATGATGGCTTTTTATAGTCGCAGTAACTCGGAGTCAACATACCTGGAGTTGATTGAACCGACTCAGAGTTTTTAATCTCAGAGTTTATTTAGCTTTTTTAACTCAGAGTTTGTTTAACCTCCTTTTTGAAACAGGCCCCTGGTCGCTGTGTTTCTGTTTGCATGACTGACGATAGCGGTCATTAATGAGAAGAGACAAAACCAGCTCTCTCCCAGCACTTCTTTCAGTGCTGCACTGAAGTACCCAACCCAAAGCAAGAACTTTACTTATATAAATTCCCAAAAATTCCCCTTGTGGGGCTGTTCCTGTCAATGGAGACAAGCACAAATGGTCAAATCACCATAAAACCTCCCCAAATTCCAACTTATGGAAACCTGCTTATGATAAACTAATTACAAAGTAAACTGTCTCCTTTTTGCCCCTCATGCATCTTGTCATTTGAGTCCATGATCTTCGTACTGAGAAATCTAAAAAAGAGTCAAATGTGATTATGTAGTGTGATTATTATGTGAAACAAAGAAGAAATGTGGTATGAAAACCCTCAAAATAAATGGAATAAAGACAACAAAACAAGGAAAACACAAACTCAGATGGCTGATGGCAGTTTACAAGAGTATGAGGTGGCTTTTGCACAGCAAAAATTGACATCCTCCTGTCCCACAGATGATGAAAATGGGTTTTCGCCTGTGGTCCGACTTGTGAGGCCACCGGAACCTCCCACGGTGTCTTTCTGTCCGTAAACAGCTGAGCAGCAGGTTAACGCTGCCCACATGGAATATGCTGCTGCCAGATAATTAATAATTAAAGAGGTTCTGCAACTCTCTTCTCGCAATGTTTGTCACGATGGCCATAAGCTACTTGATTACCCTTGTCAACGTCGACTGTGCATGATTATCATCTGCTGCCCGCTGATACCGCGGCCATCATCTGAAGGCTCGCTCTCCATCAAAATGCATCATTGCTCTCACTCAGTGGCAGCTTCATCAGAAAACTCTGCAATGCACTGAGATAGCAGGTGATTAGGTTTCCACACAGCAGGAAACAAGCACTGATCTCTGAACAATGGAGCCGTGTCCCTTTGAGAAGTCTTTCTTTTTGTTTTGAAGGTCCTATGATATTCTATATGCTTAGAGACTAGGTATAAATTACTTACGCGACTCTGCTAAAACAAGAGCAGTCATGTGGTAAAGAATCGTCTCAGATGCTTAGTTGTAGGTGTATCAGTTGATTAGTGAGAGCGACTAGTGGTCGATGGAAACTGAAGCCTGATGATAAAGTCCTGAGAAACTCCCAGTGAGGGGACAGGGAATGTAACATTTATAGCTTTTGGCTCATAAAAGGGTACAAATATATTCCATTGTTTATTCAGCAGGTGTTAATAGGCACCACATTAAAAATTAACTGCAAAAATTGTTAGTGGCTTTGGGAGGCTGAATTGTTTTTGCGGCCAGTTCTGCAGTTTACAGCCTCAGTGTTATCCTCCTCACATTTGTAGTAAACATTTGCAAGCACAAAGTGATATTGCTGGATGAAAACGGGATCAGTTTTAGCGTTTTAGTCATAAAGGAAAATAGTAATACTGGATACAAGGGGCTGCACTGCTAACACATAACTGCAAAGAAGCTTTACAAGCTGTAGTCCAAAAATGTGGTGTTGCAGTCCAGCCATGTCCAGAGTTCTCTCATATTACATCTATACATAAGTCTGTATAGACATAAATACACAGACGTAAACTAAAGAAGTCATTTTAGTTTATATTTATCTTTAGTCTATTCTCTTATGTTCCTCACACTGCACAATACTTTTTAATATTTTCTTCCTTTTTAATTTGTATATTTTTGTACAGGAAAGTATAATCTGTCTATTTTTATGACGTTTTTAAGTCTCTTTTTGCATATTTAAACCCTACTCTTTGATGCTTCCTATCTTATCTCAAAAAAAAAACTTCAAAACTCTAAAAAGATGCAACAAAAAAACAAAACATAAATGATTATTAGGGAAGCTTTGGTAACATGCTTTGATAGTCTGACCATTTCAAAACACAGACATTTAACTTCAAACCAAAAGAAAAAGCACAACTTAATATTTTACATCAAACTATTAAGCAACAACATGAAGGTTCGATCGTGGAAAGAACTGGACTCTGACTCTGACTCCTGCCACTCCATCACTGCATAGCTACTCTGATCCCAAAGATTTAGCTTGTTTTAATGTACATATTTATATATTTTTTGTGAGATCACACACCCACTAACTAGCATGTGACCCCAGGCCTTGTGAGGAGCAGAGACAGCTGCAGAGACCTCATGAAGGTAAATGCTGTGAGATCAGTTTCTAAAGTGCTGAGATTCTCAGTTGTGTGGTTTCTATATCACATCTTATACCCAAGAGTGTGTTGTTCGGAAAGCACACTGCCTTGTGTGAGTTTGTAACAATACCGCCTCATCTGGCCTCAACAACTTCAGACGTGTTGTTTTAGTGCCACATGTGAAAGTGGTTCTGCATGCAGAGGATGACCTGTTCTGTGCCTCTGTTGCATCATGGGATGCTGATTATTTGTCAGTATCTGTGGCTGCAGAGCTGTCCATCTGATGTGGTGGTCAGCAACACAGGAGCTCCACAGGGGATCACCCTGTCTCCACTTCTACTCTCGAAACCTCGATACATAAGATGAGATGTTCGATGCAGCTCTGGATCATGCCACCTGCAGAACCTCTCTGATTACTCTACAACAGTGACTTATCAGAGTCGCTATACAGGGAAGAGGTGAGAAACTTTGTGGAGTAGTCCAGTAGGACTCATCTGCTCTTAAATGTCACCGAGACCAAAAGTGATTGATGTCAGAAGAGTAACACATTAAACCAATTTACATCACTGATGAGCAGTACGAGTGCCTGATGTACACCAGGTAACGCTGGACTGGAAGACCAACACTGACGCTGTTTATGAATGGGATGAACAGACTGGAGATCTTCTGCCAGTCTGAGGTAGTTAGCAGAGGTGCGGACTCTGGTCACATGACTTGGACTTGAGCCATGAATTTGACAACTTTAGACTTGACTTTATGAAATGTAAAAGGACTTGCGACTCAACTTGAAAACACTTGATATTTTACCCAAAACCTCAAAATTGAAACGTGTTATTTAAGAAGTCTGTAAACTGACGAGCGCAGACCGCCTCTCACTCCCTCTCTCTCTCTCGTCTACGTATGTGTGTGTTAGCTGTCACCACAGCCAATCAAAAGAACAGAACGAGATGTTGTTCTTTCAAATAAAAACGGCCCTTTGCAAAGTGCCCCCAGATAAATTTCATTTGAGAACAAATAATTAAATTAAAAATAAATTGTTCACCGACAGGAACAACTTCCAACATTTCAAGTTGCACAAAAAGCAGTATTTGGTACTCTGCTGTCTATCATTTATATTAAACATATACTTTCACCATTAGTAAAAAAGGACTTGGAAGGACCTGAAATTTGTTTGAATTTTCTGACTTGGGACTTGACTTGAGACTTGGCTTGGGACTTGAAGACAAAGACTTGAGACTTGCAAAAACTACGACTTGGTCCCACCTCTGGTAGTCAGTGGTTTTCTGGAGGAAAATCAGTTCCAGATATATGAAAAACCATAATGACCATAAAAATCATTTGGAGCTGTTTCAGTCAGTGAGAGGCAGGAGGTCACTGAAACAACTGCTCTCTGTGATGGGTTACCCATCCCACCCCTCTATACAGAGCTTGTCCTCCTAAAGACTTACTCTGGCCCATTTTCTAGTTGCTAGGTTACCACACGTAATCACAAAACATCCAACATTTAACTTTGGTGCTGCAAGTTTTCTGGGATGTGTTGCGCTGTGATGCTCATCATTATCCTGAAACTTGGAATCTAGTTTTGGACGAGCCAGTTAGATCGTCAGGACCTGTGATGGTTTTTCTCTCTTTTGGTCATAGGACGAGTGATTTAATTATAATGAAGTTAATGGAGTTTTACCGGTCAAGAGGTGCCATTTTTGCTTGGTGTGCTTGATTTTGATTTTATTGCATGTGATTTGTGTTCAGAGTCACACCTGTAAATGCTTGTTTGTAATATATCATGTCTGTTTAAGCCTGAAGCATATCAGTCATCCCTCCTGCTTCATACTTTGTTGAAACTGAAATACATTATTTGCTCTCCAAACGGACATCATTACGCTCATACAAGGTTTCCTAGTTGCACCGTAGTACAAAGAATAACTGTTGCACCACCCGTTACTTCAAGTATTTTCAGTTTGAAAAGGTGACTGGTATGAGCAGATTCAATGAATGCCCCTCCAGGTTGCCAAGCTTTTTCTATTTCTGCCCGAATTGAGTTTTTTATTTTGTTTGTTTTGTTTTCTTGTCCATTGTGGGGTTGAACAAGACCAAAACACACTACAGCTTGGTATTGGATGGAGTCCTGTCCTCACTAATGACAGTCAAGGAGGCAACAGTCCTCGAGCCACTGAGCTTCAGATAGGAACCTCCCTCTGCTGTCATTCAGCCTTCAACGACAAACTCACAACACAGAGCAGATACACACACAAAGACACACACTGATGCTCACATTATTTCAAATGTTCTCTGGCATTTTAGATATTCTTATCTATATTTGTCTGAATTTATCAGACTATTTGTTAGATTTGCTCATTGTTTTCCTTTCTACTTGTGCAGGTAGACGGTGGGTCTGAAGACTTCATCACAGCTGTGTAGAAATCACATCCTGCTCACTGACAGTGCAGTTCATCCCACAATGCACCATAAATACGGTGTTGTGAACAAGTTGCAACCATCCCAATTCTGGGTTGGAAGCTCCATCAAGTGCATTTTCGCTGCAGTTCCTCGACTGCCCACTAGGTGCTGGCTCTAAAACAGAGCAACTCCCCATTGACCTTCATGTGTTAAATGTGTCAACTTTGCAGCAGAATTAAATGTATTTACAGCCTGGTACAAGAATGTCTCTTTTTCATCTATGGTTTTACTTAGATTACATCCATGTTTTCCACATCCATTTTTGTAACATATCAGATAAATTTGTATTAAGCCATAAAGGTGACCAATGAGATGCGCAGATTCATTTGATGTGCTTGACTGACAGCTAGCTATTGTCTCTGCGATGTGGCAGTGCACGGTTCGAAAAAAAAATAGATTCAAAGGTTCCTGTGTACAAATCTGTGGGTCACATGACACAATAGTTCATCTAGTATTTGAAGATCATTTATTCTGAATAGCATTTTGTGACATTTTTGCTGTGTAACATTGACAATGCAGTGAAAAGCACCAAAAAAAGAAAAAAAAAACAACACATAACACTAGTCTTGTTTATCCCTAAACAGAAGTCGCTACATAGTGACTGTGGAATAATGCAACCGGAGCTGATTCTTCTACCAGATGAAACAAACGTACAGAGTCAAAATGAGCTCTTCCAGTAAATTAATATATTATCATAGCTGTTTGACATCACTCTCACACACTACTTGGTTCTACTCCTGCACAACTGAGATGAAATTACAACTTTTCAAACTGTTGTCATTTACATAGTGCTGGCCAGATATCATGAAACCATACAGGTCCCATTTGCTAATCTCAAAGTGTTAATTACACTTTTAAACTCATCAGGCATCTAACAGAGCAGAAAACAACTTATAACGGCTTTGCTGTGACAGTATACTACAAATCAAACTCACCACATGGATGAAGAGCTTCCCTAAAAAATACAACCAGCATTGAGTTTATACAACTTCTTAAATTAATTAAATTAACTTTTAGAGTGCCTGCGGACTGAAGAGAAGTCAATGTAAATTTGTTTTACTGCTCTCTGGTCTGGATTTGGTCAATCAGGATGCAAATTAATTTTAAATATTTAAAGTACTAGCCTTATAGATGGGTAAGAGCACTGTTTTTTCTAGGAACGTATACTTACAACACTGTCCGTGCTGGTGTTGGGAGCTCATCCTCATCCAAAGCTGCTGGCCTCAGAAGGCCCGCAGAAAAGAAACCCGTACTGTGTGGGATACATACATTATACAGGCTTGATACTGGTTCCTGCTTCTGATGTCGACGTGTGCTATCACATAGAATTTTCTAGGTGAAAAAAAAATGTACATGTCACACTCTTGAGCTGTACTGTAACAATAATGTAGGAGCTCCTCAGGGAGGAATAAAACAGTTGACCGTCCCTTTCACTGCCAGATGTCCCTGGACAGCAGACGCTGACCCTTCCGTCTACGCGGTTGGCTTCCGTGGTGATTTATGAGGCCTGTGAGGCTGCTTACAAATAAGCACTTTGTTCCTTAAATGCACCTTTAATTTGAATGTCTGAACTCCCACAGCTGCCAGAAATGTGGGTAGGTACGAAGGAGGATCATTTTGACATTTGTGTCGAGTGTTGTCCCATTTCAGCATGGATCAGTGTCTGCCGCGCATCAATTCCACATGAGATGGATCCCAAAAATACAAACAAAACACAGCCCAAGGGGCTTCAGTTGTGTGGTGCTTGAATCTTTGAGAATAAGGCCAGTGCAACGTTAGAGCATACGGCATACACTCAGCATCTGACCTGAACTTCTCTGCTCCAAAAGTGCCAGTTTTAATCAAATTCTCTATAGTGCATTCAAACTAAAAGCAACAATGAGAACCCAACTGAGAGCCGTCTGAGTGTGTGCATTTATTTCCTCGCATGTAATCTAAAGTCGCAGGGATCTGCTTTAGACAATTAATTGAATAAATCAATGGCAAACATCTCTTTATATATTTATAAGCATCTAATAACACTATTACTCTTTTTGGCATTGCTTTTATTGGTTGCGTATATCCCTGGTAAAGAAACTGTGCTTTGCAATTTTGAGTTGCTCCCTGGTTGCACATTACAACATCAGGGTCTCAAAGTTACAGCTCATAGATGTTTACTGCAAAAGGCGAAATAGGGGGAGCTCTGTGGAGCTCTGTGGAGTGGAAAGAGATAAGACTGCGGCGTGGACACTGAGGGTGGGTGAACGGAGCAGATACCGTGACCTCCTTGAACTATTCAGTGAAAGTGTTGATTTCAAAGAATATTAGTCATCAAAATGAAGATTTTAAATTATCTATTTCCTGCTCCAATATTCCTGACAGTTATGTTTTTAATCAATAGCTGGGAACACCTTTGCAATACATTATATTTGTATCAATATCAACTTTAATCCACATCTGACAGGATCAGACATGAATTCTTAAAGAACAGCTAGCACTTGCAGTTACATTTAGAAGTATATGGGCAATAACAGTTTGATTTTGTTTTTTTGTTTTTTTAATGATTTTACGTTTATACACCACCGCAGTGGATTTGAAATAAAACAATCAAGATGTGATCAAAGTGCAGACTTCTGTCTATAATTTAAGAGGGTTCATAAAAATGTGGCTTTTTTACCACTCAGGGATTACATTTCAATCAAATAATTTCCATTTTCAGGGGCTTAAAGGCATTTGGAACAAGAAACATAATTGTAAGAATAACCTTAATTTTTAATTCTTGGATTAAAAAACCTTTGCAGTCAATGGCCTGTTGAAGCCTCTGGGCATCAGCAAATTCTGTGTTTCCTCCCAGGAGATGCTTTGTCAGGACTTCACTGCACCCTCCTTTAGTGGCTGCTTCAGTTCTGTCCTCAGTAACTGAAAAGGATGCTCTACAGGGTTGACATCAAATAAGTGTTTTTGCCATCTTTGCCTCCAAAAAGCCCTGAGTTGCTTTTGCCAGTATGTTTAGGGTCATTATCCATCTGCTCTGTGAGATGCTGTCCTATCAGTTTTGTAGCATTTGGCTGAATGTGAGCAGGGAGTATTCAATAGCTCGGTACACCTCAAAATTCTGTCAGCAAAAAAACAAACAAACAAAAAAAACATTGAGTCAATTCCACTGGCAGCCATAAATGCCCATACCATGATACTGCCTCCACCATGTTTGACATGTAATGTGCTGTAGATGCTTTCTTTACTCTTCCAGTCATTATCATCATCAGGATACGGGCTTATCTTGGTTTCATCAGTCCAAAGAATCTGATTCCAGAACATGGGAGGATTTATTTATTGATTTACTTTTGATATTTAATCAGGCTTTCCTGTTCTTGAATGTTTCCAGTGGTGTTAAGATTTTGACAGTGTCTAACCTTCTCTAGCATATTCTTGACTTTTGTGGATCCAACAGCTGAAGATTTAATATGAAATATATATGAATTCTAAAACAAAATGTTGATAGTTATCTCTTAATTATCACTTAACCATCACTTAATTTTCAGAAAACAAACCATTAACTTCCTTAAAAGAATTTGTAAGCATTGATTACACTGCAAGTTTTGTCAGTCATTCAACACATTTTTTAAATACTTTTCATACAACTATAGAAATGTAATGTGATATGTGAATAAAAGTATTCTATAAAAGTTTGAATAGACATGTGACTAAAAGTTTTCACATGTGGACTTCAGGAACTCCAGCTCTCATGAGACCGCCGTAAGTCAAGATCTATGATGTCAAGAGCAAACGTGATATCCGAGGGAGAAGGAAAGGTGAAAGGAAACTAGAGAAGCCACATGAGGAGGACAAAAGCTTCCTGTGTAAGTCACACCGCTCATCTAAAGTTCTGTGATAAAGGGGTCGACAGTGGGATTTTCACCGTGTGCTTTGCGAATTGTGGGAATTAAATGCACGAACAAACAGATGAGCTAAGATGCAGGTGGGTAAGAAAGAAGAGTTGCACAAAAACAACCCACTACCGGGAATAATCTCTGCAAGCTAAAATAATCTCTGCAGTCTCGTGGCAGGTGCACAGTCCTGCTTATAAGTGATGAGGAGTGAAGCACATATGTCATGAAAACACAATTCTGCGAATTAAGGAGACTCTGTCAGAAGAGAGAACATTTCAGAACTAAAAATCAGTATGAGAGAGAAAATAACATGAGGGTTCACCTTTAATGTGGCCATTTAAAATCAGTCTGCTAAACTCTGTGACACGATGGAGTTTTTTTTTTTTTTTTTTACAGTTTTGTACTCTGGAAGTTGTTAGATTCCCACGTTTCAACTCTTATGAACTAAGATGCCCCATTGATTAAATGAGTTGTTGCTCAACCTTTAAACACAATTAGAGGAAATCATTATGTTTAATGATACTTTAGCGCTGGCCTGCCTCTTCAAAGGTTTTCCTCATTAGGTTGGTGCGTTACAAGGTCAAGTGTGTGTGATTCACTTTATGAGTCAGGTCTTTCTTGGGAGACTTTTTATCCACAGTGAAGAGTTGGCTCTCTTACTAAAAGTAAGTGATGAAACTGCCTTCACTGACAGAAGAAACTGTGCTTTCATTGAAGTAAATCCTGGCTTTGTCCTTCTCTGATAATATTTCTCAAAACCTCTAATGCTATCTCAGCCTGCCGTATTCACTCACATACGATTTTTATTATGGATTTTACCATGGAGACCGTTGTTGCAACAACTTGCACAATAACCCAACCCATGTTGGCCCCGAAGGACCGAAAAGTTTACTGTCTAGCAATCGTGCAGATTTAACTCTAATAAGTTTTTATGAATACGCGTACGTACCAGACATTCAGGGCAGACAAAAGCTCCTCATCAGCAGTGTTGGGGAGTAACAGAATACGTGTACCGACGTTAAGTATTCAGAATGCAAATTATGAGTAACTGTATTCCGTTACAGTTACTGTTTAAATAGGTGGTAAGTAAAATACAGTTATTTTGTTAAAATAAATGGATTACATGGTGGTATTTTCCTGTTCTTATCTCTAATTTCAGCAATTCCACGCATTGCTGGAAACCCAAACAGGACAAGAAGTCAAAGCTTCTAATTTAAACGTCTTGCTAACATTGGTGGCGTCAGTCACATGATGGACCCGGAACCAGCAGGGACCCGGCTGGGATGCATTTCATACATGGAAATTAAAACACCACTTCACAACCCATTTAAAGAAGAAAAGTACCGGTGATATCTGACCGTGCAATGCAAGCTCTGTTTGCTAGCAACCAAGCTGCTCTCAGCGTCGACAGACTCCACCTAAAACCTAAAGAAACAGCTTCAGATAAGTTATTTTTTAAAAAAGAAATAACATTAGCCTAGTGCAGCTACCTTGTGTGGGACCAGGGATGAACACCATGACAACCTCATTTAAGTTAAGATTACTGACAGACTTTGCGATTGCAATAATTAACGCAAAATCAACCAAAGTCCGCAAAATATGCGGAGGGTCGCAATTGTTCTTAATTACTGCAATTTTTGATTACACAGAGCAAAAATGGTACAAAAGCAGTACAAAAAAAAAAAAAAAAAAAACAGAGCGAAAGAGAAATACAAGTCCCTCAGTTCCGGAAGTGAAACTACAAATGCTTGCAGATGAGTTTCATCAGTCTGTGAAGGTATAAAAGATAACCTCTGTCAACTAAAATAACAACAAAAGACCATGAAAAACAATTTCCTAATGTCATAAATGAAAGCAGATGTACAATGTAGTGGATAACAAAAAACAAAGATCTTCACTGGGTACACATTTTTCTACAACAAAATATAAATCTGCGTTTGCAGGATGTGATTGCTACATTCATGCCGTAGTAAAAAGTTTGACAATATATAAAGTAATACAAAGAATACGTTACATTGAGTAACTTAACAGAATATGTTACAAATTACATTTTGGGGCATGTATTCTGTAATCTGTAGTGGAATACATTCTAAAAGTAACCTTCCCAACACTGCTCATCAGAATGTGTGAAAGGGTGAATCAGAGATAAGTTATCCCATACGACCTCTAGTCTGGGGAATTTAAGGACACGTGTGTGTTCAAAAGTAACATATGTGGTCAAAATACCACAGGGATATGGTGCGAAATGCATCATGTGAACAGAAAGGAATCAGTAAACCGGCTTGCTCTCTGATCCTAAATCAGAAAAAGTTGAGACAATTTGAAAACTGCAAAGAAAAGCTTTAGATTCTACAGTATGAACTCTAGATAATTCATGTTTTTCTTTCTAAACTTGATTTCATTTGTTAACATGCATCCATGTTTACATTCCAGGCCTGCAACATGTTCTCAAAAAAAAGAAAAAGAAAGGACAGATACTGATACTACAGTGTTGGATTGATACTGAATGGTACAAAAGGCATTTCAATATGGAGGATGCAGAGTGGTGAAGTGTTTCAGTTGTTATTTTGTCCTTTTTTTTTAAAGCATGGAGAAAAAAAAAACTGTGTGGATCTGAGGTTTCTTAGCCACAAATACATATGTAGCGTATCGCAGCTACTGGGGTTCTAGTCAACATTAGACGCATTTGACTGAGGGACCACTAAGATTAATGTTGCAATCCTCCCAAATGAAAGGTCACCTTTGAAAAAAGGAACCATGGGCCTCTATTACTGAAATGTTTTATTTTTATGTCAATTATGAGCGTGTCCTATGGTGCCAGATCAGTGGCGGCTGCTGATTTTTATAACAGGGGAAGCCCATTTTACGCGTTCAGGGTGGGTCATCCCATCCCAAAGCTGAAGATAGCAAAGTTAAAAAGAATTAGTAATAACATAACTGTTATGTTAAACAGGGTTAATCCACAGAATCTAGGATTCCAAATTTTTACATTCTTATTTTTTTCTTATCTTTTTACATAATTTATTT
>JBAMYA010000023.1:4515999-4539234 GCA_037176975.1 Arrhamphus sclerolepis | reverse complement strand
TGCCCCTACTCCGCCCCCACGGCCTGAACTTCTAGGAATATGGTAATAAGTATGAGTAGGTGGAGCCGATTCATTCATTCATTCATTCGTTGTATGCACCCCATCCTGCTCCCGTGGTGGTCAACGATGTCTCAGCCCTTCAGCCAGTGTTGCGGTTCCCACGTTCACTCCATCGTGTCTGCATGGTGGACGGCGAAACATCTCGTCTGTTGTGGTCAACAATGTGGTCACTGACTCAACCTCAGCTCAGGTTCAGGTTTATCCAGACACGTTCACCTTGTTCTGAGAGAGCCCTGGACCCGGTTGCCGCTCCAGTTTCCTCCGCCTCGACAGTCTCATCAGTTCCTGCTCCAGCCTCAGTCTCTTTGGGTCCTGTCTCATTGGTTCCCACTCTTTGACTCCCGTTCCAGTCTCTTCAGTCTGTTCCTGCTCCTGCCTCAGTCCTGGTCTCTTTGGTCACCAGGACTCTTTGTCTCCTGGCTCATCAGCTCCAGCTCTAGTCCCTTCAACTCTGGTTCCCGCCTCATCAGCTCTAGACTTTTCAGCTCCCGTTTCTGCTTCCGACACTTCAGCTCCTACCACAGTCCCGTTGGTTCCTGTCCCTGTCCCTCTCCGGTTCCAACCCTTGTGTCAGTCACTTGGCTTCCTGCTCACTATGAACTGGACTGGGTGTCCACCCAGGGTTCTGCACATGCACACATGCATGCACAGTATAGGAGTTATGAAATCTGTACATTAGATTACATTAGAAAGCTGTTGGGATATGCTGTTTTCTTTTTAAAAGTGCATTTTCTGCTTATGGTGCTCATTCAACAAGAGTGATCGATATCTTTTGTTTCCAAATTGTCATTAAAGTAGGTTTCTGCATCACAAAGAGAACATTGTACCAACTTTCGTCTTGGCCTCAAGTCAACCTTTTTGACAGTTTCACGCTTTCTATCTTCAGCCCTGAGCTCAAGGGTACAGAGATGGTGAAATTTCAAAACCTGCCAGAATTTTAAAGAGAAAAGAGCGAAGAAGGTCACACAGTTCCATGTAAACACAGTAGTTTGACTACTCAGTGGAAGGACATACATGGCAGTACATGTCCACGTCTTGGACAGGATGCGGGCAGGACGATGATGCCTTCCTTTGGGGATCTCACTTCCTGCTGCCTGCTGAGAAGATGAGGCGCAGTGTTGAAGCTGCTCTGCAGCTTGTGAATGTAGTGTCACAAGCAGCAGGGCATCAGCATCTGCCTCGGTTTATTTGGCGTTCACAAGTCCATAAATATTTCAGTTTTATCAGGTAAAAATGAAATAAGTGTTGCTTTTGCTTTCAGAAATATCTCACCTGGTATTTCTGAGGTGCTGTATTATAAATCATTTCTAGTGGAACTTGAAAATCCCACGACGCAATCTCGGTCCACGACAACAAGGCTTGTTTATCGAGTGAAGGCTTTTACTGAGATTCCCCAACATTTTCAGTTCCATTATTGATTCCTAATATATCTAATACATTTCCCTAGCGTGGATTAAAATGAGAAGCAGAAATAAACATATTTACAGCTAGTATGGAAACTGTTTTTGCTCTCCGTAGAGGGTTTTTGTATCCATGACCGCTATACAGGGGCTAAACTTTCACATATCGCATCAGGTGAATTATACAAAGCCACAAATACATGCATAATTAGCGGCACGGTTTATTGAATGACAGCTGAATTGCAGTCTAAGGTGGTAACGGCTGGCTGTCATCACTTTTACTACTTAGTGATCAGCATATTTTGCTGAGCTGTGAATAAAAACTGGGGACCACATGGCAGAATTCAAATGGCTGTCACTTTAGCTACTTAGCGCCTTCGATGAAATTAACTTCTTTAGTGAGAAAAGAATAGTGTTCATTGTACTAACACACCACAGCAGCCAGCAAGGTGTTGTGGAAAAAAAATCTTTATACAGTATGTATCCATGTGCCAATGATAACAAAGCAAGAATTAAAGCTAAGCTAAGGACCGCAGACAAAATATAGCATAATGGATTTAAGCAGAAGAGGAACACAGGAATAAACCCAAAGCACTGTTGGGTCTGCAATTATTGTTTGATGCACGAGTCCTTGGAGACACTGAGACAGATGTTTTGTCACTCAAAAGATAATAATGCATATTGTTCTGTCTTGTTATACATTTTTCCACCACATTAGGTCTACTGGGGCTAAGTCAAGGACAGCCAAGATGCCCTCCAGGTTGACCAGGAGCCTTCCAGACTGACTAAAAAGACCGATAGCCCACAGTTGACTAGCAACCTTTACTCGAACCTCTACTGGGACTGAAGTCAGAGCTCCAGGGGCCTCCAGTCCAGTCCAGGGGTCTCGTGTACTAAAGTTGCAGTGTTTTCCTCACTCACTTTCAGACGTAAAAAAAAAAAAAGAAAAAAGAAAGAAGTGAAATGAACGTGAGACTGTGCAGTCCTCCACGCGTGCACATTTGGTCCATTGGTGACACCAGGAGAGGGTGAGTGAAGCTCCAGAAATGAAGAATCATGTCACCAAGTATTCGTACATTGAGCAGCAGATATACGGTGAATTAAAATCTAAAATATGAGAACCAATAAAGCCTGAAATTAGACAAGGAAACCCAGATTTATTAGCGAGAGTTCAATCATCACTGAAAACTCATTTTACAGTTGAAAGTGACATCAGAAACAGCACAACTGAGGAAGACGGTTCAAAACGGAGATGGTTTTAGAACTGACAGTAAATAAAAGTCGAACTGAGAAAGATGATTGTGCTCTTGTTTTTTTCTCGGGTTTTTCCGTCTTTGATTCAGGTTTTTGATTGTCACAATTTAGTTTTGATAATTAACATATGTGGTGCTGAATTAATGCGATAACAAAGGCATAACTAATTTTTCAGTAATTGAATAATTCCTTTAATGTAGACACATGAGTCTTGTAACAATTTCTCAATAAAACAGCTGATCAGACCATCGGGAAATCATAAATGATGTAACCCACCCCTTTGATAATGGGAGCAGGTTTTTAGGGACCATGTGATTTTTTTGTTGATCTTGATGATTTTTTTCTATCTCGTCCTGACAAGGTTTGTGCTGTATATGCGGCACAAATGAAGTGAGATCATCGACCCTGGATCCAGCACCTGAGCCACTGAGCTGCTCTGCTTCACCACCACCTTTATGTCTCACTTCTTCTTTTTTTGTCTCTTTTTGGGGGGGAGTGTTATTTATGGTGTATTTTCTATATTTTCCACATGGACAAATTCCATCCCCCTTTTTTTTTTACTATTTATGCCAGACAATAAAGTGCCCAATAAAGTATTTTTCTGGCCTCACCTACAGGAGCGGTGAAATGTCTCTGTTTTCCATTCCATTTGGGACATAAACAGCAGAAATGAGGATTTATGGACAAACTGGATGTGTATGAATATCAGATGACACCAGTCAGCAGTATACTCCAAGCTAAAGCCTTGTGTTGACTGAGCTTAGGAGAGTATGTACCAACCAGTTTCCAGGCTTTTTTGAGCCACCCAGAGTTGGGTGAAGTCTGTCAATATGGCTCCATCCAGACCCCCCCTCAAAAAACAACAAAAGAACCTGGCTTTAAACATGTGTGAGACCTCACAGAGGCTTTGTCAAGTTCTCTTATGCAGTTTATGACAATGATCAGTAGCTTCTAATCTACCAGATGCAATAGTGTTTATTATAAGCCTTATAATGCTGACTAGAAGTCTGTAACAGACTTACGGATAAGTTTACAGCCATTTCAAGACCTGTTTGATTAGAAAGAACTTCCTTGGGAAGACTGCAATCTGTAAAGCTTTCATTACAGAGCACTGACATTAAAAAGTAAACTACAACTGCCTTACAAGAATAGATTAAAAATAAAGCCAGTCACTCCCTAAAGCCCCTTCCTGTCTTCACCAAGGGCCCAATTAGAGGAGTTGTAGTGACAAGTCAAGCATTATTGGCCTCGGCAGACCAATGAGATCTGGATTCTTGTTTATCTCTCATTTCACTTGTAGAAACCACATTAGAATTCTTCTTTGGCTTGCTATTAATAAGTGCCAAAACAACGTAAGCCGCATGGCCAATACATGTTCAATTAGGATTACCCAGAGACACAATTCATTGGGAGTGTGGAGTTCAAGACTTCATGAGGCTTGTCAGACTGCATAAACTTCCATACGGCTTTAAAGTGTTCAGATTTGCAATTAACTGAAGCAACAGCGAGGAGAACAATGCACCTACCCAAGCCACCCCCGCACCAAAGCCTTCCCATTATTTTAACAAGCACAACAGCATATTGTATGTTAATAGATTTCCTCCCAGGCCTCTAGAGCTCACACTGCCTCTTGTCAGTTGTGTTGATTAACAGGAACACAATTAGGATTTCAGGGCCCTGTTTAGCATTGGTATGCGTGATGCACAGCTTAATGCGCCTACCTGGTCTTCGAGGTGTCACCCACATCCTCGACTTCAGTGCTTCATCTTCAGGGAGTGTTTGTCTTTGACCTCCGATGAGCATCATATTTAAACCTTTTGCTGCGTTAATTTGAGACATGATTAAATCTCAAAGAAAGCCCTCACCCTCTCAAAATGCATGAAGAATTTCATTAAACTTCACTGTAACACTGAGCACATGGAAGCAGATGTTTGTTCCAGTTAAATTTAATTCAGTATGCTCAATAAGAGGTACAGTATTGTTGAGACTTAAAACATCTAACTACTTTTAAAACACGTGTCAAACTCGAGGCCCACGGGCCAAATCTGCGCTGCAACTTGGCCTGTAAGAATGTGCAAAGACAATCACATATTTATGAACATTTCAGAACATTTCCGCAGAGATTTCAAAGAGAGGTTGATTCAAAAAGTCGAATAACAGAGGTGGAGAGCAGCTGGTTTGTGCCAAAGGCCCGTGACCCGTGATTTTGGTCAAATGAACTTTTTATATAAAATATTTGTGATTTTAGGACAAAAACTTGAAATAATACAAAATTTGCAGTTTTACGAATGTTGTAATTTTACATCAAAATATTATGAAAACCTGATATTTTCCAACAAAAAAAATGTAATTTTCAGTTAAAATGTTACAATTTTGTGACATTTGTGACTGTACGACAAAAAGATATAAAAAAAAAAAAACAACTCAATTTTGTAAAATTAGATTTTTGTTTCACAAAGAAGTCACAATTTTTATAAATTTGCGATTTTGCAAGAAAAAATAACAATCATGTGAGTAATGTGAAATTTGAGGTTTTATGACAAATATTCACTTTTTTACTGGAAAAAAACTATGTTGCAGAATTCAAACAAAGTGAGGTTTTTGTTTTTTTTATTTAAAAAGTGATTTTAGTAGAAAGCCTCAAATTTCAAATCTTTTATAATACTATTTACTTTTCCTTTCTTTTTTAAAAAGTCCAGGAACTATTGAGAAATTTGACAACATAGCTGGTTGAGAAAATAAAGAATACTGTCCCTTTAATGGTAACCATGGTGATGGTGTGGCCCTGGAAAAAATAAGGGTTTAACAATAATTGAAATCATAAAATTGATTGGGAATGATTTTTAAAATTAGGAAAGCAGATGTGCAGACAGTCTGACAGTGATCATCACTGTCGTCACTGTCAGGGGCCTTTTTCAGTATATTACAGCTGAAATGAGGTTGTCTGTTCCTGACGCTAAGATAACTTAAATCCCAAAAAAGATTTTTACCATGACTTTATTTTAGAAACTGTAGCAATTTATAACCAGAGTCTGTTACTGTGGCAACTTGTTCTGTGAACCAGTTCGGGTCTCCTCAGCTTCATAAAACTGAAACAGGTTTAATTTTTGTCAGGCAATGAATGTCATGATGCACATTTTGGAGACAGCTGTCAACAATGACATCCTTTCATTGATTAACGTTAGAATGGAGCTGAATTTGCGCTGGGTAAGGATGTGATTGCTCAGAGGAGACTGTTTGGCATACACCAATGACTCTTTTTTTCTTTTTTTTTTAATTTAGTCTATTGGTTTATTATGTTGTGGACAACCCCAATTAATTAAGTGCATCACAGGCAGTAGAAAGGGCAGCTTTAGCATACATGGCTAATATCCTGCTGTAGTCCCCTAAAAAATAACAAGAATTTATTATATTTTACAGCACATTGATTAAAAGGGAGGGTTAAAACAGCTAAGAGACACAAAAAAGAGAAAAAAATCAGTGAAACATGCAGGGCACAACAAACCAGTAATCACACAATCTATTGTGTCTGTTGCATCTGTCCATGCATCACAAAAATGACCCATTGTAGCCTATGTAAGAGAATCTTAGTTTAAATACGCCTGTATTTCATCAGTTGCCACTCAGGCGGTATTATAATAGTCATATTTGAATTACATATTCATTCACTTTGCAGTTTCTCCCACACCAACACTAAATAGGTGGCGCTCCTCCATTCAGTTGGAGTTGCCATGGCGAACCACAGCATCAGAGTTCCATTGATGATGGATATTTATAGTCACGGCACATGTGCTTAATTCAGATGAACCAACTCAGAGTTGAATGAGCCTGATTTGAAACTCTGTGTTTCTCATCTCAGGGTTTGTCAGCTCTGAGTGGACATTTTAACTAAGGGTTAGGTGTATAAATTAGGTAAATACAACCTTGGGTGGCATAGCACATCCTGTCATTATGTATTTAACAAAAACTAAACCAAAGCACTGTGTGAAAAATGAAGTAAAATCCCAGCTCATCTTATAAGACTGTGTGAACCCGGCTTAAGGATGCAATGATCTTATACTGGATCATCTCCAATCAAATCCTGGAAAGTCTCATCATGTCTTAGTTGCTTAGTGCATGTCGCCTGCTTGCTTTCGATTTTTGCCCTCTGCCTGCTGAAGTTGAACATCTCAGATGCATGGCATTTAATTAATACTACTTTAGTTGATTGAACTGCTTTACTGTCAGATAAATATGGGACCTGAGTGCTTTTAAAGTGAGGCAAAAGCCAAGGAGGATAAGTATCGCATTAGCTTACATACAGCTGGCACCTCCGTTAAGAGCTGCTTCACTGACATGGATGCAAATGCCTGCAGGAGGCCCAGCATTTATTTTTGTCACATTCATTCTCCCTCTGGTTACTACATTACACAGTACTGACAACAGAAGGGTCAGAATTAGCATGTATTACAACAGATAAATCCCAAGCTTAACATACGTGTCAGGGCTTATCTTTTATTCTTAAAAAAGAACAACAAAACAACAACATGTCAGGTTAAAGCACCTAAAGTCACATTCATTTTCACATTTTGATTCAACACTTTTGTTGCTTTTAGCTGAAACTTGTGAAATTCTAGACAGCTCATGCTTGAGAAAAATACCCACCGTAAATTGTGCATTCATAACACATGCTTTCAATATTTTTTGCATTTTTAATCTTTCAAAAGAAAAAAAAAAGCAGTTACTTCATGTCAGTTTCAAAGCTCTGTTTTACAATATTAGAAAAACTGATTAGGGGTTAGTTATTGTGCATCAAGAATTCCCTCATCAAAATAAACATATTCCTGCAAGACACATATCAGAACTGTGGTTAATTAATTCTGCAATTAGAGATCTGACAAAGGAAGACCTGGATTTTACCCCTCCCAAAAGAACTATTAAGAGAGCTCTTCTGCTCTTATTAGTTCTGCAAACTGCTAATTACACAGCTTCAAATTCGAAGAGCATTTGGTGTTGGGGACAGAAGAAGAAACGTTGATCCTTGGAATGAAGCTAACCCCCAGTCTTGTTGTGACTCCAATTATTTAACCCAGGACAATAAATGAGCTGGAAAAGGATTTTCATTACCGCTTTCACACAGTCACAGTTCCAATCTTCATTCTGCCTCCACTCTCCAGCTGTGCATTCACAGTGATCCCACAAAGGTGTCATATTCCTTTCCCAGTGTGTGCTTTTACAAAATATCACAGCTTTCTTCAGTCTGAAGATGGTCCCTTTCCTCTAATTGGTGAGCTACAGTTAGCAACAAATCCATAATGTCTCTGGTTGCTGCCTGCATCATTGAGATGGGGTTGAATGAAACAGCGCCGTATACGCTCCATCAAAAAAATAGCTTCTACTGGCTTGTTCCCATGTGACACATGCAGCCGTGCTGACCTGTTTCCCCGTTACTGCTGGTGTTTGGGGGTGCTAACCGGGCTGCAGGAGGATGATGCCGACTCATTTCAGCTGGTGGCCGTTATTCCAGGTTGAGAAGCAGGTGGTCAAAAATGTGTTTTATTTATTTATTTATTTTCTTGAATGGATTTTGCAGCCATCCGTTCACTATTTCTCTCAGTTGGACACCGTGATGGACCGATTTCATCCTCCTGTGTGGAGTTTGCAGCCATCCGTTCTCTCCTGTTGCACCTTTCAGAAATGTCAATTCAAACACATTCCAGCTTCCTCGACAGTCCACGAACTGGTGATTCATGGTGATTTCATAATGAAAAATGCGTGAGTCCAACTGTGTCTTGGTGAACGTTTATTAACTTGTCTGACAACAATAGACAAACATATCTCTGAGCTCGTCCCGCCTCTCGTGTTCCACCTGATGACCTCATCATCAGTCACCATGTGTAGTCTTTGAACACCAGTTGGACTCCAGTACATTGACACCACATCATGGTTTAACTACTGTCCTTCTGGATAGACTGGAAAACTGGGTGAGGTTATCAAGTCCAGTTCTTAGTTGGTTCAGATCTTATCTTGAAGGAGCTTTGTTGTTTCCATTGGTGAGAATAAATCTGAGCTTATTCCACTGACCTGTGGAGTCCCTCAAGGGTCGATTCTTGGGCCACTATTATTCAATCTCTACAAGCTTCCTGCAGGTCAGATCATACGTAACAGCAATGTTGCTGATCACAGCTGTGCAGATGACACTCAGATCTACTGGATGCTTCACCAAATGACTCTGGTCCACTAGAATCCATCTGTCTCTGCTTGGAGAAAGCACTTCCTTGAATTAAATAAGGATAAGATAGAAATAATTCTGTTTGGTAACAAAATAGAGTTGTAACCCAGCTTGAATTCAAAGGGCTCAAGACAAAATCCCAGGTTAAGAGTCTATCAACCATCTCAAACAAATCTCCAGGGTCAGAGATCTCATGTCCAAAGCTGATTTAGAGAAACTCATTCACTCCTTCATCTCCAGCAGACTTGACTACTGAAATGCTCATTTATCTGGTCTTCTTAAAAAGACAGTTTCAGCTTATCCAGAACGCTGCTGCCAGAACAAGAACCAGGAAAACTGAGCACATTACTGCTGTTCTGAGATCCTTATACTTGCTACCAGTTACCTACAGAATAGACTTTAAAGTGTTGCTCTTAGTTTACAAATCACTAAATAACATGGGGCCAGAATCCATGACTGATCTTCTGGTAGAATATAAACCAGTAGAGCTCTGAGATCTTTAGGTAGCCGTCAGCTGGTAGAAGCTCCAGTTAGGACCAAACAGGGTGACAATGCATTCAGCTCCTCTGCTGTACATAGATGGAATAAACGTCTTCTTTCCACATTTAAACTGAAAACTCTACTGTTTTTCCATGCCTTTCTTTAGTCAGATTTTACTGTTTGTACTGTTCTTTGTTTTAAATCCTTTTTCTGCCCAATTAAACATTTAAGTTGTTGTTTTTATTTTTTAAATTTAATTTATTTTACCTTAACGCACTTTGAGTTGCCTTTATGTATGAAATGTCCTGTGCAAATGAACTTACCCTGCCTACTGCAGCCTCATATGTGAGAGATTAGCTGCAAACATTCATGTATATGCATTATTTATTTATTTAATTTTCAACACATTTTTGTTCTCACAGGAATCCAATCATATCACTATTATTTGATCATGTTCGAAAAACAAAACAAACAAACAAAAAGCTTGCATCCTCTCATTTCACCACTTGGGGTTTTAAGTTTGCGTTCTTCTCAATTACATCTTTTTATTTTGTAACCATTCATAGTGATATAAATGTGCACATCTTTTGTGTGTTGTGTGAGTATTTCAGTCCGCAACATTTACTAAAAATCAGGAACACTCAACCTTCCATGCATCATCGACTGGCATAAGCTCCAGCCGCTCTGAGGCCCTGAACAGGAAGAGCTGGCTGCAGAAAATGCATGCATGCATGGATGGATGGTTTCTTCTGAGATTTTGGCTCCCGCCATCAACATATTCTATTTTCCATGCCTTGATGGCAGCGGGAGCTTAGTTTCTTCAAAACTGGCAGAGGAAACTACACATATTTTGGTCTTTAAGAGACGATGTAAAGCATTATGAACCAGTGAAAATGTTAATGGTGTTCCAGTCTCAGTATAACAAATCACTTTTTTTGCATTAGCACTAAATGACACTGGTGCCAAAGTTAATCTGTTACTAATGGCAAGTGATTTAAAGTCAGTAGATAAAATTTCGGGAGTAAGCACTTCCTGCTGTTTAGTGTTAACCACTATTTCATTGGTGCTTACACAGCAGATAACTGCGGTGGCTGTTTTACCAATTACTTATGAAAGTTCAGCCCAATAAGATAAAAGAGAGCCACACTAATTAATTTAACTTTGTATAGTACCCATCCTGGAGGCATAAAAATGTAAAGGAAATACAGTGACAGACACTGGGAGTTGAAATTAACCATAGCCTTTACTAATATTACAACAAACACGAGTACCAGCAGGAAAGGCAATTAACACGATTAACCTATTGCAAAGTCTGATGATTTGCACTTTCATATGACTCTTCAAAGTGTAATGAGCTGACTAACCATGCTTCAAAGGGATCAAATCTGTGTTCCATGGTGCAGGTGCATCTGTTTATAGCTTCATAATCGCTTAATATGGCAAGAAAAAAAAAGAAAAGAAAATCTTGATGAAAAAAAAAAGATTAAGGCACATCTGTGAAGAAAGAGCAACAGGAAGAATCCATGAACACACATGGTAATTACAAGGATAAAACCAGATTGGGGCTGCACCTAGTTTCAGGAGGTTTTGATTTGAAGCTGGCACGTCCCTTTGGGAGATGATGCTATTTGGTTTCAGTCAGTGGATCAGATCTTTGGAGCTGACATGGGGGTGGGAACTAAACTCCTGTAACCATAGTGACAAAGTTCTGTTTTTGATGTCAGAAAAAGGGTTGCACAGTGAGGACAAGTACTCAAAATGTCATTTTCCACATAAACAGCATATAGATTTACATCATATACCTTATCTTGCCAAGCGTTTTATAGAAATGATATGACTTTAAAGGAACATTCCAGTTTAAGCAACCCTGGGTTTTTTTTAGACTGTAAGCGGTGTAAATTTCTATTAGGGACCAAAACAATGTGAATCAAAGCAGTTTTGAGTAAAAACAGAACATGTGTTTACAGTAAAACAACAATTAATGTCAGCACTTGTGGCTATTGACCTCTGTCAAAATAAACTGGTATTTCAAGGCAACAACACGTAAGATGTGCTCTTTACCAGCCCTGGTTGAGAAGCGCAAATGTCTGTTACCTCGTTACTTGGCTTCTATAAGGAAATAAACTATGAACCAGAGAGAAAACAAAGGACTCTAGTATTACGGCCTAACTACCAAACTCAAATGCACAGGACGTAGAAGGCGAGAAAAATATATGACTCACTCATCGAACAGCGGTTTGCGGGAGCTTGCTGATCGTTCTGTTTCTGAGTCTTTGTCTTCTAACATAACAGTCATGACTTTCTTGCTGCCCTGCCATGACGTTCGTTGATAATGTACGTTAGATAGCTTGATTATATAGTTAGCGCCTTGCTAACTTCACATTTTAAACATAGAAAAAAAACGTTCTATAGTTGTACACTTTTATTGGCAGCGGTGAGGCGTGTTTTGTGAGGTTTCCAATTCCGTTTTGTTGCTTTAAATGATGCCGTGGATAGGGACCATGTAGATATGGTGTGTAAGATATGAGGCACTGACTGCGGAATGGTTTTTAAATAGGTTGGGCCCATCACATACACATAGGATGTTTGTGCCTTATATAGAGTCTGAATAATGTACATTTATAAACAATATAAAAATAGGATGACTGACGAAGTCTTTAAATAGTCCCAAAGAACTGTCTCTGCCTGTCATTGTGCTGAGCAAATTCCTTCACAACTGCTGGGTGGAGGGTCATCGATGATCTCAGGTATGTTTTTATCCAACGGAGGGAGGAGAACGACCTCTCAGCACTTGATGTTGAAACTGGTATGGCGTAAGAGTTTCAACAGTTTATGCACCTCAGGCGGTACAACTTTAGCCACAGGTGCAGCATTCATCACTGATGCCACACATCCACAGTCATCAGGCCTCCTTCAAAACCCTCAGTTGTTTCTTTCAACATTTCAAGCAGGGTGTGCAGGCTGTTAAAGCCAAAATACTTTTCCTTTTCATAGTGTCCTTATGGAAGATGTGAAACTGGCAGTTTCCCTTTTAGCTGCAGATACAATCAGCCGCTCCAGATCTGTGGCCACATGTAGGTCTCCCCAACTCTCCATCAAGTACATCCAAAATTTCAAAATGCAGCCTCCTGTCATAGTGTGCAGGGATTCAGAATGAGCGTGCATGGCGTTTTTGTCTCTTGGGTACGACGCGGTTTGGGGGGGTGCATCGGGGAGGTCTTCTCATAGAATACATTAAAATCATGATCTGACCTCTTTCGTTGAAGAAAGGCTCGAGTGGCAGCGACAGCTTTCTGTGCATCCTCTAAGGACATGTTTACGGTCTGCAAAGTTTTTGACAGCCGTTCAGTGGGACAGAGACACGTGAGCGCAAAGTGCAGGCCAAAGAATGTGCTGAATTTCTCCCAGACATCCAAAATTCCTCAGCTCTCCTACCAACATCACTGCGATTCTTCTTTAATTTCTGCTTTTGAGAAAGAGAGTACTTGAAACTTGTTTTTTAGGGTACTTCTTCACAACATGTAATGTCAACAACTCTAGCAACTTGTAGATATTGCACCTTTTTCCATGTAACACCATGCCTTGACCCATGAGCTAAATGATGGAGGTTATCTCAACTAACATGTCACGTCTGCACTGCTGTCCAGCCTTGAACAGGTTGTTGAGCTGGGACGCAATCGGTTGCTGGGACAGAAGCACCATTTTTTTTTTTTTATGCTTGATACTCAGAAGTACTGTTGCTAGCTTTGTTATGCACCAAAATATAGATGTACATTTATTGAAAACCTTCTCTTGACCATGCTGTGAACCAGATTGTTCACGGAGTACGTTACCATGGTAACGGAGACCTTTTATACATTAAGGTAAGTCACCTCGCTTTGTGAAATGGAAAACTCTGGGTTTCCCTAATTTCAGGTTCAGGATTATCAATTTGCACATAACACTTTCTGAAACATAAGAATACAAATAAATACCAGAATTTCTGCATTTTCATTTATTTATTTTAATTAGAATTTTCATGAGCTAACCACTGATTTGAGGTACATTCAGGTACCGGTACGACTGCAGTTCTCATCTCGTGGCTGCAGATATATCTGTGATCCTCAAAGGCACCTTTATGGGGCGTATTTAGAGAGGGATAAGGTGCTCTTTCTATTTTTACATGTTTGTTCATTTGTGGTTTGTTGCCAAAACCCCAAGCAAATTTTAAAAAAAGTCGCATAAGCTGTTGATGTTGTTGTTTTTGAAAGACTTTGGTTTGTAAATGACTATTCACCTCTGACTCCTTGAATAGCCACACAAATTTGAATACTAAATTATGGGACCCAGAAGATTAAAATGAAAGCTCTTGAAATCTATGTTTAGCATCCTGCTCCCATAAGGCACCGCTTTCCATTTGTGAGCAAGGTATTATTTAGAACATAATTAGGATCAAGGTGGATTGAGAAATCAATATTGTGCATGCATGCTGAGAGGCAACAATAAAGCTCAATGAGCAACATGACAGCCCTAATTGCTTATTTTATCACTCTGTTGCTCTGATATGTTTTGATGTGTAAACCCAGATACTTTTATTGTTTCCTAAGTGTGTTTCTGGGGTAAACATGAATAAATGAAAGAGCTGCAGCTTATAGCAATGCTCCAGTTAAATCCTCATTTGTCATTTTGTCTTGCAGGAAACGTGTGATGTGTGAAAACACTTAAGGCTAAAACTGTCTCTGGTTTACGGTCAGACTGTCTCAGGTGTATTGGTGTGTTGTACCTGTCAGGCTTTTTTCCTTTCCTTTTTTTTTTCTTTCCAGATGATGTTCATTGCTCATGACATGAACCTCCTGGGGCAAAAGACTGGTTTTGTATCCTGAGTACAGTTCAACGAGGGAATAGTTTCCAAGCTGCGTAACCTTTTGTAGAAATGCTCCGAAGAACTTGAGATGAAACGGCAGAGAAAGCAGGAATATATGTGTTTGTATCTGAAGTGCAGCAGATACTATGTTACTTAAAGGTGCAATATGTGACCATCAGATTCCAGCAGTAGCCACTGGGTGGTTCAGCATTTCTTACTGGATAGAATGGGACAAGAAGCAGGAATTAGTGTTTCACAAATGCCAAAATTGGAAAATAGTATTTAAAGGCAAGACTCATAAATGTTTACCACAGTATCCATGTTTCCTCTACAGCAGGGGGGTCAAGCTCTGTTTCATCCTGGCCCACATCACCATGGTTACCGTTAAAAGGTGGGTTTTTCTTTCTTTCTCAACCAACTATGTTGTCCAATTTCCTACTAGTTCCTGGACTTGGTTATTTAAAAAAGAAAAGAAAAGAAAAGAAAAGACAGGATGAAAGAAAAGAAAGAAAGCAAAACTTCATGTTTCATTAAATTTGTAACAGTAATAATAAAAAAGATATAAAGGTGGGATTTGAATGAAAATCACACGTTTTCCTCTCAGTAATCATAAAAGTATGGAGTTAGAACAGTTTCAACAGGTACGAATGCACAGCACGATGCACAAATGCACAGGACAAGATTTGTAAATGCACAAGATGATTTGTAAATGCACAGGACAAGATTCACACACGTATTTCTGATGCGCACACAAATATAACTCGATTTACAAACGGCTTCTGGTCTGTGGACTTCGCTGCATTTGCGAGTGAGTTTTGAGACTCTCCTGCCGAGGCTCCAACTCACAAATGCATTTTTTCTAACAGGAACGATCTACAACCAATCAGATATCTTCCTTGTTTCAGCCAATCAAAGGAACACATCCCACGTGGGAATCGATTTACTCACGATCCAATCACATTAAACCATTCAAACTGTGCTATCTTCAATCAAAAAAGTAATATTTTCAATCAAAGAAAAAGACTGTTCAAATGCAAAATAAAAAAAATATATATATATATATATACATGTATATATATACATATATATATATCAATTTTTTTCAATTGAGGTGAAAAGTCCAGAGACCAGAGGTCACAGACCAGAAGCCATTAGTAAATCGAGTTATATTTGTGTGTGAATCAGAAATACATGTGAATCTTGTCCTGTGCATTTCAAGTTCATGATTGTCTTTGTACGCTCTCGCGTAGACTGAGGATGGCTCCATGGTTTTCTATATGCCTACTTTGTAGCGTCCTCAATAACCCAGAAGCGACTCTCGTTGTTTCTGGTTGCTTCTCTGAACCAATCTGAAGTTACGTTTCTGGGTTGGCGCATGTCGGTTGCTCATATCTGCTCTTTCCAACAACAGAAGCATTTTGTGACATCATCTGTTGTTCTCGAACCAACATTAGCCCCTCCCACCAGCATGGTCATTATAAAGTTGTTTGTTCACTTGTCCTCTACTTAAATATCCATTTGTTTTCTTGATGACTCTACCACTGACTCAACAGTTCAATCATTTTGAAAAGATTTTGTCACTCAGGAGGTACGCGGACCTTCATTTATTGAACTATGTTTCATTTTCAAATCACCTCCCACAGGGAAGAGCTCATTTGTCATCGCTCTTTACTTTTCTCATGGCATGACAAGCGTGACAAAATGCTGTTTGCTCTGTGCATTACCAGGCAATGCTGTACAAACAGAAACGGTTTTATGGCAAGAGGTCTATAAACCATGATCATCGCTTAATGTTGAGAAAAAGATCAGAGCGTGTACATTTTGGATGAGGGAATTTAAGCCATGATTAAACTGTTTTGCTGAGAGCTGCAGTTTTCCAGAAGTGTTAGAAGCATTTTTTTGTTTATTGTGATCTTCTACCCTTTAATTACCTGCATTAAATATGTATGCATATACAGAAATTTAAAGCCTAATGCAATGTTGTTCATTCTGTCCTGGCGCTTTCTTGCAGCTAGCAGAGTCAGGTCTCAGAAGGAGTGTTAAATCAAATCCAGGAGGGCTATCTGTGCTCCAGAAAGAGTGAAATCAAACTCAAGGCTGCCTCACATGCTTATCCCATTCACTGAATAAGCAACTGACACCACAGTCTTCCTGGCCTGAATTAAGTTAGTAAGTATGTAAAGCCTCACTCAGGTTGTGATGTGCTAAATACTGTTGTAGTGCACATGAAAATGTGCGTTAATAAATAAAAGCACATATAGCATGTCATATGTTAGGAAATGATTAATTTAAAGGTGAAGAATGGAATTTCTTCATTGTAAAATATCAGGAATGCTTGCTAACTTTTAGGAAGAGATGCCGATGTAATGTTGGACACTCTTGTGATAACTGTGTATCTACGTTACTAAAAGCCATCAGCAACAACAAAACTAGCTCACAGATGTACAGTGGACATGACAGAGGGAACTCATGGTGGGTTCACAATGTACGATTCTGGCCACCATAAGCGATTCTGGGGGAAAGAAAACTGTTCCATCGTAGCTCAGAAACGGTGGTCGTAGATCTACAGGAGCAAAGGTGGAAAAAGGAGCATAAGAGAGTCAAGAAAGTAATGATGGGAGGGAAATCAATAGTGAGTGAACAAGAGTCAGTTTTTGACAGGGCCATAGAAGCTGCTCATCCTGGACCTTCCAAGCTAAAAATGGCTGAAGTTCCTTTGTGCTGCTTTATAGAAGGTCATTGCATGGAAATACTACTCTGGTTTCAATGTCTAATCCCGGGATAACAGAAGCATTTGATGGCCTGTTCAAAAACATCAAAGAAAGGAAAAACCAAAAAATCACCACATAATCTCCAAAGACCTGATTCTTTGTTGTCCTTGCACATGTGCTGCAACAAGAAATCGTCTGTCAGACACCTTCTGGAAACAGAAACATTCTGATTCAAAGAGAACATAATACAGCGGCTTCATGTTTTTAAATTAACATCATTTTCTTGAATTTCTCTGATTTGATTTCTACATCTGCTTTTAAAAGCTCCAGAATCTCATCATTTCTCCAGATATTAACACATTTTCATAAAAAAAACAACAAAAAAACAAATACTTGCATTAAATGAGCAGTCTTGTCATGACCCTCTAAATGACCCTGGGTTTGACTCCAAGGTGGACCCGGGTCCTCCTGTGTGGAGTTTGCATGTTCTCCCTATGTCTGTAAGAGTAGGAGCTCTGAATAAAATTAATAACCCAAAGTATTTTGTGTGTATTATGGATATACTGTTGGTGGTATCTGTGATGCACAGAAGGATAAGATGCACCACAAAAAAAGATCTGACACTGCTAAAAAACAAATCATCAGGATGTCATGAGTGAACGTCAGGGCTGGTTTGACTGCAGTAAACTATGTATTCGAATCCTGATGCAAATGCAACATGTCATCGTTTCCAAACACATCACACGTTTCCAAAATGATCATTACATTGATTGTTGGTGGACTTGTTCAGCTTCACGAAGGGGAGGAGACAAAGCAAGTCAGAAGAGTAGGTTACCGTGGTAACAGTTGCCTCAGTTTCTGAAACCAGTTCCACTGAACTCTCTGGCTCGAGGTTAAGCAACCTCGCTTTGTGAAACGGAAAACTCAGTTTCCCCCGAGTTCAGGTTCAACATACTCAGAGGTTCTACATAACCCACTTTCTGAAACGGATCTCTGGAGGATAACGTGGTTAACTTGAGAATTCGCTTTATCTACGATAGTGGCAAAAGGTCCAGGCCCACTAATCATGATGCTGCCTCCACCATACTACAATTGTACCCTTTTTGTGCTGCGCATAATGTTGAATTTCTTCCCAAACATTTCGACTTTTGTTTCATGGGTCCACAAAATATTCTCCGCCCTCCCTCCCCAGACACACACAAAAGTCTTCCCACGATTTTAGGCTTTAACTTCATATTATTCTCTGAAACTAAAAGCTGTTTTGAGTCACTATTTTATAGAAATTCAGGTCAATATTGTTGTGAAAACTAAAAGTGGTTCCTCTCATTTTCTTTACTTGATTTGTTTTCAGTCTACTTAAATAGACTGTTTCTTGAGAGTTGGTTTTTCTTTTTTAAAGTACTGGGAAAAGAAAAAAGAAAAAAAAAAAAAGCCGAAGATGTGCATTGGCTCTGAAAGTTTGCCAGTCATGAATTCTGGTCTGACATGATAACCTGCTGAGCTGATTGAGGAGGATGACCTTCACAAATGCTCATCCAAGGCCGGTGCCCAGGGCAACCTCATTTTGGCATTGGATTATTCCTACGTTCCCAATTACAGCATCTGGGCTGTAGATGAAGCAACCTGCTCTGAGAAGCATCCATCTAATTATATTTATCACAAATTTATATCTAACAGGCAGCTGCACAAAAAGCTTGTTTCTTTAAGAAGATAGTTTGTAGTGGTATTGATTACTGTCTGTTATTTTTTAAAAACATATGTCAGATTCTGAGTTGAGCCTAATTTTATTCTATTCTTTGAACAGAGACCCTGCAGCTGGAGAAAATGTTCAGATGTGATGTTTCTAGAAGCGAGAGACACGTGATAAGCTGTGGCCCTCGAGGCTGCATCCTGAGGTAGTAAGATGCCGGCAGAATAAGATTATGTATCTTCGCATGGGAAAGTCTTGCACAGCTTTAGTCTGAGACCGGTGCTTTTTCACATCATTTCATCATAGATCTGTTCCCAGTCAACTGCAACTCCCATGGTACTGTTTTTATATCTTCATATTTTAATTCTTAAATCACTATTTGGTTATATTTCATCACAAAAACGTGTTGGCCGAGTTAAAGCAGAATAGCTACTAGGTTAGACTTGAGAATATGTTGTTGTTTGGCATAAAATGTGGCTTCAAAATGACAGGGATTTGTGTATAAACGGGATTCGCTGTCATAGACTACGTTAATGTTTTTACGATAGCTTTAGATCTCAGAGAGAAGCCACTCTTTGTGGAGGTTTGACTTCAGCTCAGCAGTCAAACTGACCACGATGTATTAAATATTATTCAAGAGAAAACTTTAAAGTTGAATTAAGGGGCCTGTTGTTGGATACGCTGGTGTGAACTCCCATCCGTCCAGGTCATGGTAATGCTCAAAGTTTTGAATTGAGGCAACTGGACTTCTTTTTTTTCCTTGAAGACCTTTCACCTTCCATCTAGATGCTTTTTGTCAATTCAACCTGAATGGTGGGGAGTTTTGACATTATGATCTGTGTTTCACTACTTGCTGTTGAAATGAAGAGAAACTGTTTAATGCAAAGTGTTTCTTAATTAAAGGTACGTTAGGTGATTTCTGGATGACGTCACATTAATGTCTGTTGACCCACATTAACAGAAATTGGTTTTTTAAGCCTATAAAAAAAGACTCAGATCTCACTGTATCAAAAACACTCAACAGCTGATATAGTCTTATGAAGAAAGGATTACTTTGACAAACAGCATCAAGCACTAAAATATAGCATTGCATTTTTTTTTTTTTTTTTTGAAGGGCGTTTGAAATGGCACTGGGCAAAAAAATAAAATAAAGCTTCATATTAGCCTTATCCAGCTGAAGCATCAGCATCTGAGCTCAGAGGCAGCTGACTCCAGATATTTTTGGGAAAAAAAATAAATAAATAAAACTGATTCCATGTGTCCTGAAGAAAACATGAAATAGAGCATGCACACTGCTATCAGGAGGAGAAAGTACAGGCTGTGATGGTATGGGGTTTTATCAGAGCTCCTGGCAAAAGTAATTAATATTTCTGTGAAGACATCATAAAAACAGAAAAGTACACTGAAATGTGGAGGCAACATAATCCTTTTTCAGGGACGTTCATATATTTTTCAATGAGTTAATGGAAAAATTCAACCCATTCTGTTGGTTTACAGTTTGTGAAGCAACTGTAAACCAACCTTTTGTGAATTAAAAAAACATGTAGGATTACTACTTACCCCATCTTTAAACAACATCTGGCTGGAATTATAGATGTAAAGTTCGTACATTAAGATGTCACTCCATACATTCCGGTAGCACATCCATTTAACAGGGCTCTTAAGTCTCACACATTGAGTGTGACAGTCACGCAATCCCACTACCTGGAAACTGGAACTGCCATGAACACTTGAAAACTTATTGCGTGAGGTTCAGTAACCTCGGGTGTCATAAACACACCCGTAGGCCATTGGGTTGGATGATGTGGTACTTTACTGTGAATGAGTGGTTAGCAACAAAATGCAGCTAGCTCCTCTACTGGTATGGACATCACAGCAGATATCTAGACAGCCTGTTGACAAAACATCTTATAATATTTTACATTCTCATGAAATGCATTCAGGTGGAAAAAAATCCATATTTCTTACAATGGTTTAAAGTTTTTTTGTTTGTTTGTTTGTTTTTGTATTGGTTTTAACATTAATGCTTTGCAATGAATTTAATACAATCAATTTTTAGCTTGTTTTTAACCGACAAAATCCTTTCTATAGTGTTTTATATGAAATAAGAAAAACAAAAATGCAAAATGCAGATGGCAGCCAAAATCAATTATTAACCTGCTCCACAGCACCCCCTGGTGGTATACAGGATATACAGCAGGCCACGTTGTCTCAGTAAAATGGCAGGTAATAATCATTTTGCAATACAATAAATGAGCTTGCAAACATTTCTGACTTAATTCAGAACATTTAGTGCAATACAATTACCTGTGAATGAGTGGTTCACAACAAAATGCAGTTAGCTCATCGAGTGGTATGGACAACTATCGGAAAAATATCGGAAAACGCAGTTTCCAAATACATAGTGTAACCAACGTGAGCCACACATACAAAACAAAATTACACTGGGCTAGCATGGCCAATGTTGTTACATGACTGTGTATATTACAAAAAAAACAAACTTTTTAGTGTACTTTATCATACTTTTTCAGAGGACAACCGGATTGTATGACTTACCACAGCAGATAGCTCCACAGCCTGTGGGGAGTTTCCAGTTTCCCTTCGTATTTATAGACAACCAGTAGAGGGCGCCAAAACCCACCCATCACAGGACAAGTAATACATATTTAAGCAGGAATTTCACACAAGGCAAAGAAACCAATCAATTGTCAACGACAGGTCATGAGTTGAATGCAACGACAAACCCCCTTAAATTCTGTGATGGTCAATGCAGGAAAGTGCAACGACACTGTAATCAGAATTCCCCTAAAGGAGGCCCCTCCACGAGTTGCTGCCAACCAGCCCGCCAGTGGGGTTCGTCATTCCAGCAGCCGGCAAAATATTAAACTTCAGCAACCATGAAGCGGAGTTATTCATGAGGAAGTCAGAAAAGACAGAAGAGAAAGGGATTTTGTGACTGTCATGGAAATGAATACATGGAGATAGTTCTGCACATTTCAATCTAATGGTCAAGCCTTTAGATGTACATCACTCGTGTTCTGGGACAGTATGGACCATTTAACAGCTATTTCAAGTCTTTAAGTGGGTTGCACATTTCACTCACAGGCCAAGATTTACACAGTATGAGACAAAACACTTGACCTTAATATGAACATCAGCCCCCTGTTCATATTTACAGAGGAGAAACAACCAAGGTTCAGGAGGCGAGAGGAAGTGTTTTTCAACCCTCTGATGGAGATTTACCTGCTTTTCTTTTTAGGAACATTGCCAGTATTCTTTACTTTGAATGCCCTCATGCAGAAAGAAGTCCTGCGTATTCCAAATTCATGAAGAGGTCAAATGGAAGGATTTGGCATATATCCCTTTTTTTGAATAATACATGGAAATCTTTGAAGAATTTCTAACTGTAGATGATGAAGTTCATACTAAAGCTGTGTGCAAGATTCATGAAGCCATCAGCACTACAAGGCAGACGAGTCCATCACATCCTCCACAAGGACTCACTAAACCGTCTTCCAGGTAAGTCTCATATATGGTGCTACACCTGTATGCTCACTGACCACAACTCCATTTCTGAGGATTGTTCTCATGAATTGGCTGATATTTCTGATGTGATGTAAATTATATGGTAAATGGTCTGTACTTATAAAGTCTTTTCAGCTATTCAAAGCTGATGTACACTACAATGTCACATTCAGCCATCCACACAGCGTTGCATATGTTGTGCTATTCTATACACATTCACACACCAATGCGGCACCATCTGAGGGAATCTGGGGTTCAGTATCTTACCCAAAGATGCTTTGCTATAAGGCCTGAAAGAGCTAGGGATCAAATGCCCGCTCTACCTCCTGAGCCACAGACATTTGGTTTATGGGTGAAATCCATAATTTAAACAGCTTTTCATTCTCTCTTTCTTTCTCTTGCTCTGTTTACCTTTCCTCCTCTCTCTCCGTCTCTGATAGGAGAAAAGCTGAATGTTGGTTTCACCACAAGAGCCACCCTCAACAGGCTCCTTGAAGCTGGAAACATCACAGCTCAACAAGTTCAGCAGTTCCCGCAGGCAGCACTAGTGTTTCTGCTCAGGGCTGTGGAGTCTGGCACTGACAGGCTGCCTCTGAAGGAGGACCTCTTGATGCATGTGAGATTTGTTGATGGACAGCAGAGGGCTGAGTGTGGGGTGGTGGATGCCCTGTACTTTGGAGACATGCAATGGTTTCAACTCATTTGATAGAGGTAAAATGCTGACCACGGTCACAAAACACACAGTTCATTGTCTGACTGAAGTTCTTATCACAGTGGCTTTTTGTTGTTGTTTTTGGGTTCTTTTGTTAGATTTCAGGAACTTCTTCCCTTCCATGGGCCTCAGGAACTGAACCAGGTGAGTGAAGAGTTCGTGGATATCCCCATGGCCCAAGATCCCACCACTTTTGATATTGAGGAGTTTTGGGGGAGAATGTCATCAACCAAAAATAAGGTAGGAAGTATCTGGCACAGAGGCGATTAGTCACAGACAGCAGGGAAGCCAAACTGCCTCTGAAATTCTCTGCTACATCTTCAATGTTAAATTGACGGTAAAACAGTAA
>JBAMYA010000023.1:4493513-4510679 GCA_037176975.1 Arrhamphus sclerolepis | reverse complement strand
TAGTACCGAGATAGCCTGGTTTTGTCAACCCTGGGTTTGCAGGTTAACTCTGGGTTACTTCTGGGTAAGTTAACCCCACTTCGTAGTGCAGGCCCCAGGTAACAAAAACTGAGACTAAGCTAGAAAAACCTGGATGATGTGTGAAACAGAGACCAGTAAGGAAAGAAGGAAACGTAAACCTAAACACACATCATGACACTGGGACCCCAAAGATGTAATCCTCAATGAGTCGAGTATCTCTAGGCTCCGTTATTCCTCGTTTCAGCTCCAGCAATCCTCATTCAGTTAGCATCATAGATAGCATGAGCTAAGCCAAGCTAACTGAGCTAACATGGGCATGTGCTCGGTGACCTCTCACAAATGCTCGTTCTGGCCATTTTCCCATTTTGGAATTCGGACGGGTTGGGTGGAGTCTTCAGAAAACCTATGGATGAGGTCACGGTCGTCTGTCCAGTTCTTTTTAATGTAAAGTTTTTAAGCTGCTGACTGTAGTCACGTCACCACCTCAGCTTTGGTTGGAAAACTTTGCTGCATCACATTCACTCTTCCCTTGACTTCCACAAAACTTTCCATCTGCTGTAAGCATAACATTAATACTTAAAATGTTGCTACACTCAAGTTTCTGATCTTGCACTAGTTACAAATACCTTTAGCACTTCACATATGAAATATTGTGGATTTTTTCCAGTTTTGAATAAGCAATCCTCCCCTGTGTGCCACTGTTCAATGGAAGGCATTGTAGTTTAAAACATACCTATGCATTCTTTATGAGAGCAATAGGATTTAATGATTTTAAGAGGCTTCCCTTGGACACAATTGCACATCTTCAAATTTCATGACATGTGGTGTTTTGTGTTCTCTCGTGGACAAGCTAACAAACTGTCAAACTCTAAAAACATTATTCATTTTCACTTCAGAAGAGAAATAAAATTGAACTGGAACATCAAGAGATCCTGTCTGTGAGGGACCGGGCCAAAAAGAAATGACAGGAAAAGTTTCCAAAAAAATAAAAAATTAAAGAGTCTTATTTACCCGACCAAACAAAAATCTATTTCTTACAAATTAGAATGAAGTGGGCCAATAAAAGAGGGCAACTAAAACAAATTAAACTGGCATTTAACAGCAAAATAAGCAGAACTGAACATACTAACAACAAAGACAAACTGATCTGACTCACTAAACTCAAGAGGGATGATCGGACCATTAACACACACAAGGGGTCGACAGAAAATACAATCAAGCAGTTAAATTATTGACAAAAATGACAAATGTCAATCCTTCAGTTATACAAAAATAAAGAGCTCATTAAGCAAAAATAACTACAACCAACTATAAACCTAAACCAAACAATTTAACCCAACATTAACTCGAGCTTGACTCCCCCCCCCATGAAGTAAAGGAACGTGGTACGGCTTGATTGGTTGCTTTTGGTACTTTTAATTTAATTAAACACTGAACAAACTTTAATCCAAACTGACGCTGTACAAAAAGTTACCTAAATGTGTGCTCTCCAAATAGAAGTAATGTGCTGTCAAATATAAATTTCAAGACTGCTGTGTGCATAATTATTCAAAGTTAATGATTGCACCTGTGACTAATAAATGTGTAAAAATGAGCTCGAGTGAATGGCAGCAACTGCAGCCATCACACTTTTAAATAACCCCAAACTTTATTTATTCATTTCTTTCTCGTAGCTGATTTTTTATGAATTCCTCTCAAACAAATACAATATCTAGAAAAGCTATTTGTGCTGTTGATAATAACAAGTGCAGAAAATCTGAAGATTTTCTTCAGTTTGAATACGCTCATTTAAAGTTTGTCTCCTTCTATTTACATAAATGACAGTAAAGGCAGCATCTGCATGCTAATCTAATCCCATTCAAACTACCTGACCGTTTTGTCAACAGATGTTTTCAGTGGCTCCACAAACGTATGAATGTATAAATGCCTTCAAAGTTTGAGTTTGTCAGTGGTCAGTAACTGCCATGCTTGTTGTTAACACAATCCCACCAAGGAAAGACATCAGCAGTGACACATAAACAGCTGTTGCTGTCCATCAAACTACTTACGTACAATCTGGGCTCCATCATTCTTCAGGGATGAAAATGATTCACCAGCTGAACTATTTCAGGACAGCCGTCAGTCCTCTGAGGAGTGGACCCCCTTACGAAAAGAGTTAGAGTCTGAGTCTCATTTTACAAACTCCCATTAACTATAAAAGTGCATCTTATGTCAGTTGTGAACAAAAGTAAAACACTCAACTGCAAACTGTTTGGATCTCAATTCATAACACTTTTCAGTTAAATATGGACCAAATTTTGCTTTTCAAAAACCATTTCTGATGTGTTTCTGTCTTGGCTTTGTACTAATACACAACTGGAGGTCTGTCTGATGAGCAGTTAATTACTAATAGCTGATGATTAGCTTTTTAGTCCTTCTGGGGGCATGAAGAGGGCACTCGGTATTATTCACAATTCCTTTTTTTCTGTTAAGCTTCATTATTGTTAAATAAATTATGACATGTTGAACAGTATTATGTTCTCCTCTGTCTGAGGCTGTATTTATATTCTTCACTGTAAAGAGGACAAAGACAGGCAGTATAAGTGCATAATATCACATATTATTGTTTACTTTTATGGATTTGTGAAGACGAAAAAAATAAAATGGAAAACTATTCCAAGACAAGATTCGACAGTCGAGAACATACAATAATATTCAGTACATGACATGCGATCTGTTTTAATTTTGACATTTTCCTTTGTGATACTTTAGCTTGTAAACTTGTAGATGTCAAGTGAATTACCATTCTGACTATAAAAATGTTAATCTGAAGTTATGAGCAATCTGGTACCGCCAGCAATGATTTTTCTGCTCAGCTGAGTGAAGTCAGTAGATGCTCGGCTGCAAAATGGTGCCACCGAGGAAAAAAAATGTTCTTTATGCACAGTCTCTGTCACCCTCATACAATAAACTAATATTAACTCGGTTCACAAAAATGTTCTCTGCATTTTTCAGCGCAAATTTTGCATCTAAAGAAAATGATTTTGCGTGATATCAACAGGCAAGGAAGAAAGCTTGTGGTGTGTCTGTATGAACGTAAGTAAGCTGTTTATCTGAACATGGTTTGTCCATTACGGCTAAAAGAAAGAAAAGAAGGTTATCGGTTATCTCAGAGTTTTGAAAATTCTGGCTAGCTTTCCCGTGAAGATGATATTAAATTAGCATCGTAGCAGCCGCTACTTTGTGTCCGCGAATTCCTGTTTGGCTCCGTCTGCCAGTCTTCAGGGACAGCCGGCCAGATGAGTAATTCATTGTGACATCTCAGGTCAGCCAAGGGAATGAATGGCACAATGTTAGAAGTGATATTACCATTTCTTTAATTTCCTGTCAATTTGACACTGCCACTCCGTTAATATTCGAGACGATGTTTGTTTTGTTTTTTGGTAAGACGGAGCAAGACTCAAAATGTAAAATGAACCTGGTGTTTTATTGAGTCCAGTATCTGAAAAACTGTTTGTACGACGGACAAAGACCGCAGATGGCAAAATAAATGAGTTCAGTCATCCTTTAGTGAGACCAGCATCAGGAGGAGGCAGGTGTCGACTTCCAGCTCAGCAGAATAGAGTTCCTCTCCTTGTGTTTATGCTCCAGTTTCTTGGAGGTACTTGATGAGTATGGCACTAAGTGGCAGCAAATTATACTAATTTTGTTGCTCACAATGTCCTGATGCACCTGGTAAATAGAACTGCTTCGAAACAGGTGTATCTATATCAAAATATGTACATTTACAGCATCTCTTGAGTTGGACCTAAATTTAAAACTTAAGGTTCTCCAACTGTTTTTCTCTCTTCATTTACTAATATTTACATCTGTACCTCCAGCTGGCTGGAGGAGAATGAATTAACCTGTGAATAAATCATCATTCATGCTGAGAGAGAGATGCAAAGCGCCAATGAAATTTACATAGATCCCACAGTAATTCTGGAATAATTTGAATTTAAATAGCACTGGGCTGAATGATCAACAAGTAATGAGAAATAAAATTGGTCATCTGTTCACATCTTTCACTATCAGCTTCATCAGCAGGCATGGCTGCCTCCTTTCATTCCAAACAATCATCTTTAGAGGTCAGTCCCACGTCTATGCAGTTAATTTTACCAAGAGGCATGAATGTTTCAGTTCGTACTGTATTACTCATCACTCTGGAGACAGAAAGGCCAAATAGCAGCCTTATTAATTTATTCGTGTCTTCCTTTGCTGCATAAATGCATATCTGGGCTTGATTAGGCTTTTAATTTTCATCTTGCAAAGTGATCAGACTTCAAAAAAAATTTCAAGTAATTGAATTTCACTAACAATGGTAATTAGTCATTTGGAATAAAGATTTATCAGATATGCACAAAGACACGTGCACCGGTCAGTGTGCACAGCAACAAGGATATCCGTGGCAACAAGCGTTTGTGATTTTGATATCAATTTATTTTTACCTTATTTTACAAAAACACTCCTTCTGAAAAGCTTATTTCATTCTCTAACATTAAACATCTAATTTTATTTTTTTAAGTGATCGTCCGTAGGCAAAAAAATGGTTTCGTTGAACATTCAGTGTATGAAATGGGCAGTTTTCATGAAGAAATCTGCATGCATGTTCCAAAAACAAAATGTATTGTCGTATTTGTAGCATTCGTATTTAAACACTGAAGGAAAAAAATGTCTAAAAGATTTACAAGACAGTTGTTCCAGCACACACGACTAACTTCTCAAAAGAAGTTGTTACGAAGTTTTGATCACATTGTCAATCTTTGCATTCTGATTGCTTCACAACAGTGCCTTTTATTCCCAAACCGCACCATTTTGAACTCCAGTTTCCACCAGTATCTCCCATCTCTGCTTCTTGACACAAATCACCAACATGAAATATAGAATTAGATTTCAAGTCTGTTCTGTTTCGGCCAATCAGACTGCAGAAAGATGAGACACAGAAAAACCATTTCGGAGATTTCTTTTTTTTGCAAATTGCGCCACAAAATTTCCCCATTTCCCAGCTAAAATGGGTGAATTTAACTACTCATAGTTCAAATTGCTTTCTCTCGCTCTGAGAAAGTATTACCCTTGGATATTTTTTCATTCATTTACTTCTGAATTTATGTCCACTGACTCTTTTGGTGTGATTTCAAAATTGATACACGTAATCAAGATGATTTCAGAACAAACTGTTCTCCAACTGTATTATTTCTAGAAGGCCAGACGTACCTTTGATCAAAAAACACAATTTTGAAATGCATGTTAAATATCAATATTTTGGCCAAAATCAAGATTGCTACCTGATATTGTCAGGCTTTTGTCAGCAGTGCAGTGGGTTTAAAGTGTTTTAACCAAGCAGCAACTATCCCACTTCCAGGTTGAAGTTCATCCAAGCAGTTTGTTTGGATGCAGTTTCTCATCCGACCACCAGGTGCTGGCTCCAAAACAGAGTAAAGCTCCATATTAAAAGTGGCAGGTTTGCAGCAGAATTAAACATATTTACATGATTGTACAATTTTTTTTCTTCTCTTGTGGTTATAAATTACATCTATGACACCTGTACAGTTGTATTTTTTTTTTTATTTATACCACATTAATTACATTATTATTAAGCAATAAAGCTGACCAATCAGATGCCTGGACATCATTTGACATGCTTGATTGACAGCGAGACACTGATGGGCTTCAAAGACTGTACAAATCTATGGGTCACATAACCAGATGCCTCATCCAGTATTAGTTAATGGTTTTAACACATCTCTGCACTGCTGTATGACATGGTTTAACACGTTAAATACACGGGAGGAGGAGGGTTAAAAAGGTGTAGCCTTTAAATTTAAGAAAATTATGTCTTTTGTCTCAATCAGGAGAAGACACGTACATCCTGGAAAGACCTCCAGTCCAATGGAGGACGCACAACCACCTTCAGTTCTAGCTTTTGCCAGAAGAGTGCACATTCCAGTCTTAGTCGTATTGCAGTTCAGAGTTTATTTTAAGCTAAATTAAAGCATTGACGTTTTTGAGTATGTAAAGACAGCTAGCTGAGCTGTGGTGCTATCAGCTAAACTGCTGCTTCAGTTGCAGAAACACTGGACCACGTTCTCTTGACCTGTTCTTCCTAGTATGCTAAGTCCAGTCTTGACATACTTGAAATTAGTAATGGTGAATTTGGTTCATTTTATGGACTCAAGTTACTCTGATTTGCACACTAAAGATAAATAGCTATAACTCTATTAATCCCTGAAGGGAAATTCAAATTGTCAAATGCTCATCATCAAAGTGTAAAAAAAACCCAAAAGCGATCCATTTCACTTGAGTCATTGTTAGCCAACTCTCCCCATGAGTCCACAATGTTTCCAGTTAGTCTGCTGACTTGTGTACTTAGTTAGCATCTAGCCAGAGGACTCGTACGATCAGAGTTAATGACATCAGACTCGTGATTCCTAATTCAGTGCAAAGATTCAGCCAGAAAGACCCTAGATGGGATTTGTACCTTTTAACTGAGCTACCAGTAGTAACCACCAAACCACCATGTTTCTTACTTCTGGAATATCATCCATTTAATCAACTGGGTATAGAAACTCCCTTTGGGAAGTATTTTGAGTATTTGTTTTTAGTCCATTTTAATATACTTAGAAGAAACATTTTTATCCTTCATTCTGCATTGTAATTTGATTGTAGAGGTGGTCAAGACAACTTGGTGAAGTTCAAACCAGCATCAGAATATGGAAGAAAGGGGATTTAAGTGACATTGAATGTGGTACGGTTGTTGGAAAATATCCAGTGAGCGGCTGTTGTATGAATGAAAATGCCTCATTGATGGTAGAGGTCGGTGGAGAATGAGCAGACAGGTTGGAGATGCCAGGAAGACAAGGAACCCGTTCTAACCAAGGAACGCACAACACGTGGAACCTTGAGGAAGATGGGCTACAGCAACTGAAGACCACAACGGGTGCCACTCCTGTCAGCCAAGAACAGGAGACTGAGTCTGCAGTTCACACAGGCTCACTACAATTGGACAATAGTTGCCTGGTCTGACGAGTCTGGATTTCAGCTGTGACATTCAGATGGTAGGGTCAGAATTTGGCATCACCACCATGAAAGCATGGATCCATCCGGCCTTGTATCAACGGTTGAGGCTGCTGCTGGTGGTAGATGGTGTGGAGGATATTTTCTTGGCACATTTTGGGCCCCTTAGTACCAACTGAGCATCATTTAAATGCTGCAGCCTACCTGAGTATTGTTAGTGGACCATCTTCTGATGGATACTTCCAGCAGGATAATGGACCATGTCACAAAGCTCAGATCATCTCAAACTGGTTCCTTTAACATGACAACTTCACTGCCCTCCAGTGGCCTCTGCATTCACCAGATCTCAATCCAATAGAGCACCTTTGGGACGTGGTGGAACAGGAGATTCGCATCATAGATGTGCAGCCGACAAATCTGCAGCGACCGTACGATGCTACCATGTCAATATGGACCAAAATCTCTGAGGAATAACTCAATAAAGTTCATTTTGTCTTGTTTACAATTAAACTTACTGGTTCTTTTATCTCAGACAATCATTTTTTAGGTTGTTATGTACCTGACATGTTTCGGTGGAATCTTCCGCCTTCATCAGAAGACCGTCTTTATCAGCAGCATCCTCCTCTAGGATGCTGCTCCAGGTGGGGGAGAGCATGAAGGCTCCCTCATCCCTGTTGATGGTCTTTGGGCCCCACTTCCTGGTCTCTGTGGCCTCCCTGATCCAGCGCTGGTGTTTGTTTCCTTTGGTGCCGATGACTCTAGCCTTTTCCCAGTCCATGACATGGTTCTCTCTTCTGCAGTGATCAGTGATGGCTGACTTGTGGTGTTCCTGTTGCTCTTGTTAGTCTTGTTGCAGTCTCCGTCTCACACTCCTTTCTGTGTTCTTTCTTTCTTGTAATAAAACTCCTCCGTCTCCACGATGCATGATTTATTGCATGATTGGCATGTGATTTCGTATATGGTGTTGTGTTTGTTTTCTGGGTGTATCTTGTCCTTAGGATGAACCAGTATCTGACGGTGTGTTGATGTTGTATTTCTTCATTGCTCTTTGGATACGTTCTGTGGCTCCTCTTATGTGTGGCAATAAAAGAGAAGGCACAACAGGAACACCACAAGTCAGCCATCACTGACTTGTGGTGTGTCAGCGCTGGATCAGGGAGGCCACAGAGACCAGGACGCCGGGCCCGAGGACCATCAACAGGGATGAGGGGGCCTTCATGCTCTCCCCCACCTGGAGCAGCATCCTAGAGGGGCGAACGGACAGCAGAGGGCTGATGGGCTCCAAAGTAGGGTTTGTTTCTAATTGCATCTAAAATCCTTTTTCCTGGTTTAATATGCATTTACCTGCACAAGTGCTCCAGCTGTGAATCACATAAATGTACATTTTTCTTTCAGTAGCCTATGAAACATGGACGTGGCCATCACGACTCTGCGGTTTGAGTGGCCTCAAGTCTGTGCTTTGGCGGGATGGACCCGACTACGATCCCACAGACGCACGTCCAGGCCATCGCAGTTCCACACCACTCGGGCTGCCGTGTATTTAATAATGCATAACTTAATACAGTTTAAACAGATGAGTTATGTGGAAACTCCTCCGCTGCACAATTGTCATGAGTGAGGAGGTGAGCTATAAAAGCAAAATGACCTCATGCATTCGTGCTGTAAACATTACTTTCCTGCAGTAAAGTTGCTGGTTTTCAGGGACTGACTTGGTTTTACAACCAAGTTCAAGAATCCATTTGAAGAGTTGCAGTTTTTTTTTTCTTCGGCCTTCAGCTTTTGGCATCATAGATTTCTGCTTAAAGGGGAGATATAATTCTAAAAATTACTATTTCTGCAGTAAAGACCAGTTATTTCAGTGTTTGAAGTCACTGCCAACTCAAGACCTCTGATGTAACCAAGCCCTGTGGCTGTCACTCGGTTTGGAGTGGCCTGGTTCTGACTCCCCCCCACCCCCCATTCAGCCAGCCAATCAGAACGCTGCTGTTTGAATCCACCTTAAGACCTCAGGAAATTGTCAGCTTTTGAAAGAAAATAAAGAAAAAAGGAGACCTGAGCAGTTTCTTGCATTCTGCAGGTCAGTTATTTGTATGGGAGAGACACTTTAACTGGAAGAAGGAAAAAAAAAAAAAGAACAATAGAAAGAAACAGCCCAGATGTGAGTCTGTTCAGCTGGAGAAGAAAAGAAAATTAAGTATCCTAAAATTCAGAATTAGGCATACATTCCTAAAGAGCCCATCCTCTCCTCAACTGGAGTAGACAGATGGTTGAGGACCATCTGCTTTTTATTTGGGCCCTGAGGACAACCATGTCTACGATGACTGAGAATCTACAGACATACAAATGTCATTTAACAGAAATCCCAACGAAAATGCAAAGTGGGAAAAAAGTAACTGCATTAGGCTGAGCAAAACACACGAGGCGTGACGTTAGAGATCATTATCAGCGTCTACACGATCACCGCTTTGAGAACTTCTTCAGTGCTCTACATGAATACAAAGTGGCCTTTTAGTTCCTTACCAGTTCTGGTCACAGCAGAAACAAATCGACATGGACGAGAAGGCTCGGCGAAGTAAGTGCCATCCGTGATTTAAAGCAGACTTCTGAAGAGTCTGTCATCTGTGCTGAAATATTTTCCAGGAAGCTGACATGTTCCTGCCACCAGAGAGCAAAGCCTTTCAGTACCTGCAAAGCCTCAGCATGCCCCCCCCACTTCCCATTTCTTCTACTGTATGTGACATTTATGTATTAGATTTTCCCCTCCGTGAATAAGAGAATGCATATTTCTGCATGACTGGAGGTGCAAATTATTAGCATAGGCACAAGTGGTAAATGACTTTCTGTAATAAAGTAAACACAAAAGCGAGTGTGTAGAGCAGACACTTGGGGCAAACAATAACTTCAGAGAAAGCACAACGTTAGACTCTCGAGGTCTATCTCACTGATTCTTGCACAGGGTAACATTCTCCTGATTCACCGCTGCTGCTGCTGCGTTAAGTTCTCAGAGAACAGATTCACATTATTTAATGTTTGTGCATCCGAGCCGGCAGCCCCGAGCCTCGTGGATGCCTCAACAGTGCCACCTTTTGATGACAGCTGTTAAGTGAGCCTCTTCATGTTCAGACAACTCTCTGATCAGAAGCACAGTGAGCACACATCAGTAAGTCTGGCACACCAGAAATAATTTTAAAAAAACAAACAAACAGGCAGTACAAATGTCACTTCACCGGCTCTCTGTACATTCTAGCCAGGAAATATCTCTCAGCCGAATCCTTTCTGCTGGCATCTGGCTTCACGGTCCGAACGCTGCTGAACACACTCGAGAGCTTCTCCTGGAGCTGCTGAGCGAGAACTCCGTCCCAGTATTTACAGAGCAGGGAGCCCCGAGGCCGCAGGACCTTCTCAGCCAAGTCTATCAAAGACGAGCACATGGCGACGAGCCTCTCGTGGTCCATTTCTCTGAAGCCGCTGGCGTTGGGCGCCATGTCGCTCAGGATGACGTGAGCCTGGCCGCAGGGGAGCAGCTCCTGCAGCCTGGCGTGCGTGCCGGGGTCGGTGACATCATGACTGGACAGGAAGTGGGCGCCGTCCAGAGGTGCGATGTGGAGCAGGTCCACGCCAATAACTGCGCCGCGCGGCAAACCTGGATCTGAGGCAGTAAAAGACAATGAAAATGGATAAAAGGGCGGAAAAAAGGAGCTGAAGGCAAACTTGAAAAATAAATATATATGAAAAAATAAAAAGCAGTTTGGCTCTATAAAATCCCAAAGAAGCCCCTAATCCCTAAAGCTCTTTAATGGCTTTTTAATCTAATTCCCTCTTGAACACTGTTTCAATAAGTGTTGATATTAATGTGAACATTTTAGACCATTTCTTGTAAATTATCTCTATATTCCACTTAACCAAAGGATCTCAAAAATAATTTCTGAAAGGTTCTTTCTTCCAAGCAGCCATTAGTTCGCCAGTAATGAGTTATCCGCTTTGAAATTCTGGCCGTCCACCTCATTTTATGTGGCCCCCCGTGAGATTTTAAACGGCTTACGATCGTCTTACAATAAAAGCTTCTGCTGCTTTACAGCACAGACGCAAATCCACAGTTTAGCAGTTTTACAAAAGTCAATATTTTACTACAGACGTTGTAATATTGAGTTAAAAAGTCCCTATTTTACGTTTAAAAAGTTTGATTTTGAGAATGAAAACATGCAGTTCTACAAAAGTAATGATTAGCAAGAAAAAATTGAAATTTAAAAGAAATAAAATAGACAAAAAGTAAGTCTTTAAGTCCTTTTGGTGAAAAAAAAATAGATTTCACAGCAAAACCTTTTAAGAAAAATACAAAGTTTGACGATTAAGTTTAAAAAGGTCATAAAAACTGCAGCTAAAGTTATATAAAATTTGAAATTTATGACATAAAATCATACCTTTATGTAAAAAAGAAGCAGTTTTTAAAAAACAAAAATTTGTGATTTTACAGCAAAAATGATTAAGAAAAATACTAAGCTCACAATTTTAAGACATTAAATTGTAATTTTTTTTGTCAAAAAAAGTTGTGATTTTCCAAAAGTAAATATTTCATGACAAAAAAAAAATGCACTCTTGGAAAATTCTCAATTTTACCACAAACTTTTTCTTCTTTCAAAAGTCTTAAAAAATTAAAAAATAAATAAATAAATAAATAAATAAAAAAAGAGTCACTTTCCTGCTGGCTTGAGCACAGGCCCCCAAAATGCCTGTGATGATATTTGTAACTTAAATAAATAATAATCAATGTAGAAAGGAGAAGTTACGTCCATAAATTTCTGGAAGTCACAACCATAATGCTGATGTGGAAACGAGCTTCACCCCCTCAGTTACGTTTAGTTCATCTCTAACACCACATCTTATCTACGTACCGTAAGTAATGATCAAAAACAGGACACAGACAGGAAGAAATGCTGACGCCATAACATTCTGAAGAAAAGCATCGTATAAAGTAGTGGAAAATGCAAGTGTTGCACCATATTTTCAAACATAAAGTCATGAACAAAACATTTTCTTCCCTCCATCTCGCACATTAAGAGACCAAAGTCTCTGCGGCAGCGATGCAGGCGGACGACTCAGAGTCATTAACTTCATCACACATCACAGTATATCCAACCTGCTCTCTGGAAAATCCCAATTTTAACTGAAAACTACACAACCTGTTATGAAATACCTTGACTCAAAATCAGCAAACTCATCGTTTTTTTACATAAACGGCTTTTTGGAGTAAAGCGCTCTTGGTGATATAATTCTCTGTATGGCTAAGCACACTCTTTGTGTATTACAGCAGCCATGACTGGGTTTTGAAGCGTCTGAGCGTTACGCTGGCCTGCCTGCAGTCCAGATCCGTCACCCACCCAAAACATCTGGAGCATTTCTGGAGAACAACACAACAAATGAGACCAAGCAGCTGAGCTACTTAAAGTTTACGGGAAAATTTCAGTCCTCCTCAGTCTTTACCTACAGTGTTCTGTTAGGTAGAGTAGGGTAAGTAATTCTACACAGTTTCCAACCCAGAATTTATTTATACATTTTATTTTATTTTATTTTATTTATTTATTTTTATTTTTTTGGGGGTTGTTTACATTCAGTGAATATCTCTTCACCATCAGCAGCACACGGCTGCATGAAGGGGAAACAGAGTGATGGTAGCCCCACCCCCAAAAAACCGTAACAGTGATCCAGCCAATCAGTAACAGGGTTAGAGTTGGTGACGTTAAGAGAGGCGGAGTCGATGATGAGTTGTGTTTTCACAGATTTTCAACAGATGTGACATCACCCAGATGTCACCCTGCCTTCTTCATCTAGTTTTTTTTTGACAGTGATGCACAGAGGTGGAAGTGTGATGATGTGGGACTGAATGAATGCAAAATGCATTGACCTAATTACTCTCATAAATGGCTAGATGAATGCTTGTGGATATCTCTAATTAATAGATGATGTTTCTTTCTTTTTTAAATATTAACAGATGTGACATCAACCAAAAATCCCTTACCCTGTCTTTAAAAGAACAAGCAACCCGCAGTAGCAAACATGCTCTTGTCTCATATTCAGAAGAACTACATATTTAAAATAAATAAAACAAAAATAGAATTTCTAAGTTTTGGTATTAGTCTTTGTACTCTCATAGAATGGCAAACCAATCATTTAAATTAAGTAGTTCAGACTCTAACTAGAGAGTAACAGCATGTTGCAGGACTACAGCACAGACAGACGGCGTAATATCACACAAGAAGAGATGCATTTAAAGAAAATCTGCATAAATTTGAAGTGTTAAATGGTGTAAAAAGTTCAACATAATGTCATTACTGCCTGCAGTAATAACTATAAGACGTTATGTGGTTAATCCAATAAATCCATCTGAAATACTGCACTTTTATAGGGATCTTTATTAAAACTTAAAAATGCAGAACTATACTCTTTATTAAAACATGGCAGATGAATAATTTTCCCTATTAACAAATTCTGAATTATGAATGCACATGATGGAAAATCCAGTATAAAAGTTCCCGATATAACAAAAAATATTCTTCAAAATCTTTTCCATCTACCTCAGGGGTGTAAAACTCTATTTCATTCCAGGCCACGTCATCACCATGGTTACCATTAAAGGGACGGTTATTCTTTACTTTCTTTGGTCAGACTTCCCTCTAGTTCCTGGACTTGCTCATAAAATAGAAATAATTTTTTTTAAAAACTGAAATTTTGGTCATACACTCTAAAATTTCACAAAACTCTACTACTACTTTTAGAATAAAATTTAGACTTTTGTATTAATTGTATAATCACAATTTAAAACACAAAAAAACAAATTTATTCTAAAATGGCTAATTTTGCACATTTTCTTTTTCAAGTGTCATAAAATCTCAAATTTTACATAATTTGTGACCATTACAAAAAAAACAGACTTTTGTACAAAAAACACAAATTTAAAAATATATTGACTTTTTTGAAAAAAAAACAAAAAAACGAAAACAAAACAAAAACAATGAAGACTTTTAATCATAGTGACAAATGTGTGAAATTCTTTCAGAAAATATCAACTTTTTGCAACATATTGACATAAAATTAAAAGTTGTAAAACTGCAAATTGTGTATAATTCTAACTTTTTGTTGTAAAATCACAGTTTTTTTTTTTTAATTGAATGAATTTTTACAAAAATAATGAGTTTTGACAAAAAATAAGCAACTTTTTTGTTAAATGTTTTGCAAATGTTTACTAAATCGTGGCTTTTTGACAAAAAACACCTTAGTTATTCCACTTTTTGATGTTGGTAAAGAATCAAACTAAAAGTCGCATTTAAATTTTGATCAGAAATTTTCCAGTTATATATATATAAATATACATATATATGACTGTCGTAAAAATAAAAAATGAAGTGGTTTGACACCCCTGGTTCAACAACATTGATCTGCCTGTCATCGTATGTCATTAAAATAACAAGTGTTGCATCACTACATTCTTCCACATGGTGGCGCGTGCATGAGGCTGAACAGGCGCCTCTCCTCTCACCTGTCCCGGCAGAGTTGACTCTCTGGACGGCCACCTGGCTCCAGGCCCCGGGTGCAGCCCCGCAGTCCACCACGCAGTATCCGGGCTGCAGCAGCCTGAACTTGTCATCGATCTCCAGCAGCTTGAAGGCGCTTCTGCACCTGAAGTTCTGCGCGTGAGAAGCTTTGACGTACGGATCTCTGAGCTGCCGCTGCAGCCACCGCTGCTCCGCCGGAGTTTTAGCCTTCAGCTTCTTCATCAAACCTAGCGAGGAGTGAAAACACCTCCTCTGGAGGGAGAAAGTCCACATTGATTGATTTTTCTTCTTCGGGTCAGTGAAGTAATCCAGTGTGGTCATCTGCACATGCGTAGAAATACAACGCCTCCCCACCGTAACTGCTATTTCGTTCCCTTTATTCGGAAACACGTAGATGAAAATGGTTCCTATCAGGTCCCGACACGTCTGCACATTATTATTTTTGTTATAAATACACCGCATTTATTCACTGGAAAGTGAATAAATACTAGCAACTAGTATTTGTAATTCGAGTGAGGCACTTATCACATTCCCATTTTCCTTTTAAAGGATTTACTGGAAAAACAACAACAACATAAAATTATACACGTCACATGGTCAAAAAACAATGTTGCATCCAACTTCTGTCACTCCAGTTCTGAACTAAGTCTATCCGTTGGCATTACTCTTATGTAATGATATCTGATTGGAAGCTTACTAAATGATCCATTTTAACCTAGACATTCCTTCAAAACGTAATGAAATTATTTAATTTCCATTACTTTTAATATGTTTTTAAGTAAATTGTTATCTCATATAAAATAATTAATTTGGGTCTAACATCATTGTTGATATCTTATTTCCCCCCATTTTCTCTTTTATATTGCCAACAAATACATTTCCATATATTATATACTGACTAAAGTTTGTTCAAAATATATCTGTAAATCAGTTCATTTGAACCCTTTTTTATTCCCTACTTCATCATATTTAGAAACCTCAAACAAATCCAAAAATTGGTAGAAGGAAGACACTAAAAATTGTTTGGAAGGGAGGTTAAAGACCAAAAAGGTTTTATAATACTTTACTGACACTGTTCTGGAGATTTTGCCATTAGCTGATTCATTGGTGAGGTGTATAAAAAAAATAAGCAAGGCTTAGTATATCCAAGTACACTCTATTCGTCAACTTTTGATTCATCTCTTTTCCATACCTGCTTTATCCTGTTCAGGATCACAGGGGACCGCAATCTGCCCCAGCTGTTGTCAGGTGAGAGGCAGTGTACACCTTGGACAAGTAACAAAGAGAGGAAATTAGACAAGAACCATGTTCACACCCACTAGAATCAGTTTAGAAGAAAAATAAATAATATAATATAACATGCAGGGTTAGAGTAGAATATTTAGCCTACTAAATTATATAATTTGGTCACAGAAACCATATTGTTAGTAAATACATTACTTTGGTCATATGAATGCTGTAAAATGCACACTGCACGTGTGAAAATATCTTTTTAAGTTAAAATGAATAAAAACCCTGAAACAAATATTTTGTATCGTCACACACAACCCCATTTTATTTCTTTTCATTTCATTTTACTGATATCAAGACGTTTGCTTTTACCCAGTTTGCAGTTTCTAGTCGGACGTTCTTTAGCGTAACACAGAAAACGATCTTAAAATGAAACCGTGGAACTCTCGCATTAACTCTGACTTGTGTCAGTTCAATCCATGCGTTTACAATTCGGTCCATCATGAGACTATAGTTGTATACAGCACGCGGGAATATTATTTCAGCTTGTTGAGGATCACGTTGTTTCTCTCTGTTGCAGGTACCTCTTTTATTTGGCATTTTTCACCATTTAATTTCGCTTTTCGACTTGAAATTTCTCGGCTGAGCAGGTAATTATATAGCCACAGTCACGCAGAGCAGCATGTTACCTTGTGTTTCTGATAAATGTCCGGTGTTGTTAGTCAGGTGAGATGTTGAGCTCCAAGCTGCTGACTCTGGTTCTGGTGGTCCAGCCGGGAAGGGTGCTGCTGGGCATGAAGAAGAGGGGGTTCGGTGCCGGCAAGTGGAACGGGTTTGGGGGCAAAGTTCAACCTGGGGAAGCTATTGAAGACGCTGCTAGAAGGTAAATTGAGCTGCTTTTGTGTTAAGACCCTCTTTTTAAAATGCTACTTATATTTAATGATTATTTTTAAAGGAAAATATATGCTAAAAACAACATATGAGAAATAAATGGAACACTAGTTGGAAGAAAAAACGTTTCTTATTTCTTAAGAAGTTAGTAAATATTCATCTATTAAGACATGTCACAACAGTTATTCATATTTTAAAATAGTACTTTGAGTGTATTTTTACACAACAACAAAACCAATGAGAGAGACCTAAGTGAGATGAAAATCAAAGATTGATTAGAGCTTAAATATATATATATTAAATTTATTTAAGAGTACCCTTCTTTTAACACTTATATATACGTGCACACACACACTAGTACATATAGAATCCCTTATAAATAAATAAATTTATGTGTATGTAAATATATATATGTGTATATATGTGTGTGTGTGTGTGTGTA
>JBAMYA010000023.1:4442862-4493413 GCA_037176975.1 Arrhamphus sclerolepis | reverse complement strand
TTATTCTCATTTCTTTAGATTTTCAATTGTTTCAAACTGGCAAAACCAAATGAAAGCTTAAAAAGAATTAGCTCTCTTATTGAAAGGGAGGGGAAAAAAAAAAAAAAAAAAAAAAAAAGAGTTTAAAAACCATGAGGTGGTGAGATAAAAGCTCAAGTGAAATATGGTAAAGTTGGAGAAATCTGCCTGGTGACTTCATAATGACTGTAAATAATGAGAGTTTTTGTAGGGTTTCAGGAGTTTCGCTGCTTTAGGGCATGCGGGCCAAATCCGGCCCATCACTTCATTTCATCTGGCACATGAGAGTGTAAAGACAGTCTTATACTTTCAGTGTGACTGGCTGTTTGATTTCCATCAACAAATCAAATAAAAAGTGAGGGGAGCAGCTGGTTTATGTCAGGAAGTCAATTTGGCAAACATTTGTAAAAGATTTTACGACAAAGTTCCTCGTTGACTCGTGATTTTTATAAAGTTTATAGTTTTTATAACATAAATTCATTAATTTTGGGCAAAAGGGTGAAATTATAGAAAAATGTATAACTTTACTATGTGTAATTTATGTCAAAATGTTGCAAAAAGTTGATATTTTCAACAACAAAGTAATTTTAAGTTACAAAATAAAAACTTCTGGGACATTTGTGATTGCATGAATAAAAACCGTGATTGGAAAAATATTTCTGGAAAAATGTGCAATATTACAAGAAAATGTTTTGATTTTTTTTTTTTTTTTTTTTTTTTTTCACAAAAAAATTCACATGAAAAAAAATTGTGATGAAGAACAGAAGTGTCAGTTTTGTTATACAGGTTGCAATTTTTATGAAAATGATTGTATGACAAAAATTAAATTTGTGTGAAATAAAGGTGACAATGGTGATTTTGCGATTTAAAAAAATATTTTTTTAATTTTTTTTTTTTAATTTGTGATTATATGAGAAAAAAACCTTCACATACTACAAAAGCCTCGGTTGTGTGAAGTTTGAGATTTTATGACAAAAATTAAATAAAAAGAATAAATTTTGAGTTCAGGAACTAGTTAGAAATGTGACAACACAGCTGATTGAGAAAGTAATGAATAACCGTCTCTTTAAGGGTAACCATGGTGATGATGTGGTGTTCTTTTCAGGGTCCAACAACTTAGTTTCACTTCTGCTGTGGTCTAGATGGACATCAGTGGATGATTAATGACATGGATCTTTGTATTTTTATATTTTCTTTTGTCTAACAGAAATGCGGCCTCAGTGGTTTGAATGTGACAAAATTCCTTTCAGCCAGATGTGGGCTGATGACGTCCTGTGGTTCCCTCTGATGCTGCAGAAGAAGAAATTTGTGGGGTACTTTAAATTTCAGGGTCACGACGTGATTCTCAGCCACACCCTGGAGGAGGTGCAGGAACTCTGATGTCTGAGATCCACCGTTTACGGACATTTTTGTGAAACGAATGTCCATCAAAATGGCAACAGACAAAGAAAAAAGGATCATTTCTTCACTTTTATTTTGGAATAACTGATTTCATACAGCACAGCAAGGGCTTCTTCAGTAGAATATTTACAGTATCTACAATTATTGCTTCATGTTGCCTTGTTCTGTTTATACTTGCTCACCAAAACAAATGTTCCATAATGTATGTAGAGTATTAGTTTCTTAATAAAATTTAATTGAAAATAAAAATGCTCATGGCCAGACCTTTGTGCGTTTGAGATTGACGGCGAGAGTATAAATTCTTTTCTGTACAGAAACAAATGTGCATAAATACCAGATAAATTCTGACTTTATGTAGAAAAAGAGGGTCGTGGAGTGATATGGCCCCAAAATCTTAAGTTCAAGAAATAAAACGGGATTAGTTCACGTTCAGAATGGAGGACTGCATGAATCACTGCTTATTGGAGTGATTTTTCTTTTTTTAAACATTTCATCTTTGGTAATAGATCAGCATTTTATAGTGTTATTGTGTGCCAGAGGTTATTAGTTAATAAACGCCATGCTTCTACTCTACTATCATACAGTTAAACACAGTCAAATAGCTTATAGTAAAAACGAGGGAGTCTTGCAAATGTAGGAAGCAGAAAAAGCTGGAGTGTTGCACCACAGCGGCAGCTGAAAATGTGTGAAATCTTTGTTTTCCAAGTGGGACCTGATTTTCCACATAAACCTCCAAAGAAGGAAGATGGTGCAATATTCCACACATATCTGTAGCAAAGCTATGTCGACCTTTGTTTTCAGTATCTGGTGGGATCTTGTGTAAAATAAAATAAAAAAAGTCAACAAAATATTTCAGATAACCTTATCGCTGAACAAAAGCGTACTTCTGTCCACCTCCTGCAGGAATTTACCATCAAGACTTTGAGCTAATCATCCATCCAGATAGAATTCACACCAATATTTCAGTTCTTTTTTCGTTTTTTTGCAATCCAGAAATAGCAGCTAAGCTGAGGAAGATGCAGTGAAACATGACCAGAGCATGACACTGCCATTACCGTGTTCCACAAATGGAAGTTAAGTTTTCATGCTGGAACAAAGTGTTTTCTTTCTCCAAAAATAAAACTTTTTGCTTTTAACTAAAACGACTGATTTTGGTCTCATGGGTCTAGTTAGTAAGTTTATACTCGGTTAAACTTAAATTTAGCCATGTTAGAAGCCTCTGACTGGATCACCTTTCACCTTTTATCCTTCACCATAAATCCCTTGAGTGATTTCTTTTTTTTACTGATCGCTCCTGAAGAATGATGCACTTTATTCTTCCTGCTTAAAATCTGTCTAATTGTGGATCAGAGTCAGAATTCTAATCCCACATGTTTTTGCAAATCACATATATCAAATATTGGCTCATTTATTTCATTAATTCACTGTTTTGGGTCTCATTTTTTTCAGTTGAGTTCATTTTATATACCCTTAGATCAAATTTCTGCAGAATTCACAAACTTTCCAAGCCCCACAGCATATAAAAGTCAACTAATAATAATAATAATAATGGCAGAAAACTGTCACTAAAAGTATAAAGTACGCTGCTACATATCTTCAGAACTAACAAAAAAACCATACTGATCTAAAGTTATAGCAGGAGATTTAAAATAATCCCATTTGAATAAACTCACACTCCTCTGTCCTGACGTCACTGTTGGTGTTAAACTTGTTAAATGAGTTTCTTCATTAAATGTGCTGGAATGTAGGAATATACTGTTACCCTTCTCATGAAACTAGAAAACTTTCCTGCCTCAATAGATGCTAAAGCAAAAAAATAACAACAATAATAATAATCAATGAGCGTGCTGTCCCATAAGGATGATGTCATTCTTTATCAGACAAAAAAAACAAACAAAAAAAACCCTTCTAGTGAATGTAATACGGATGGTGTCACGGATGGGAACAGCTGTGCATTGTACACTTGCTTTAGCTCACAGAGCTTTTTTATTTTCCAGTTTGTGATCTTCTTCAGCGGCGGTGTTTGCTTTCTTCGTCTCGTGCATTTTTGGTTTCAGACGGGCTTCAGTCCATTATTGCCACCAAACAGACAGCCGAGCTTTGGCTGGAGTTCGTTCCACACCTCTCCCATCTGCAAGGAGGGAGAGAAGAAAAAAAGGAAAAAAAAAAAAAAAAAAAAAAGACTGATGTCTATAGTTTCATCACATGCTGAAATACTGCACAACCTCAACCCTTTAACTGTTTTAATTAAGTTTTTGTCATGATGCAACTCCGTTCTATAGTCTAAAAAACACATTAAATTATTAATTTTCAAGATACTTCATTTTTAAACTTACATTTATTTTCAATATACTGAAATACCAGCGTCACAAACCGTTTGTGCTCATAGAAATCCATTCAAATCAGAATGTTTCTCCATGTGCTATTTATGTTAAAAACAGAAAATGACATGAAGTAAATCCCTGAGAACACAAAATTAAATTTGTAAAGTTTGTTATTGAGTTGTAAATAATCCCTCTCGCTACCCCCCCCCCCCTTTTCCTGGGTGTAAAGATTATTCTTTCATTTCCATCATCAATATTAGGATTAAATTCCAAACTTGGCGTGTTTCCTCTGCAGTGCTGCAGAGCAGATGTTCAAAATCACTTCCAGACAGGCAGCTTTACCTCTCTGTGTCCTTGGACCTGGGAGTTGACAAAAGCCCCGAGAATGTGGGAGGTGACTGGAAGGTAGGTGAAGATGAGCTGCGTCTCCTGATGAAGGCAGAACAGGGAGAAGTAGTTGCGCAGCTCCATGATCTGAATGGCACTTTCTTGCTGTTGGACACATTTAAAAAGAAAAAAAGATTCAAAATTAGATATTATTGTTAAAAAAAAAAAAAAAAATCAGGTTATAACTGAGCTGTTGTTTCATATCATATATATATATATATATATATATATATAAATATATGTGTGTGTCAGTGCAGACACAGATGATGAAGACTTAAATACTGAACAATATAGCACGTTTAGTGCATGTGTCTTCATGTTCGCTGTACATTTCTAGTAAAATCAAAGGTCGTTTTGGCAGTTATAAGCCTGCTATGACTTTCTCTGGCATGCATTGTACTTTTTTTTTATCAGCAAAACAAACTCCTTTTCATGTGAATTATGTATACATGGGCGAGTTTCACTGAGGTACAATAACTGAGTGGAAGAAGCAGTAAATTAGAAGGAAAAATGTTTTAATTCCGTTTTCAGCTGAGAGGCCTCTCTCTGTTTCTCTCTCTTGTACATTTCTTCTTATGTATTTACTTTGTTTTATTTAAATCTCTAAACATTCTGTGTACTGAAATTTCGCCAAAGATTTGTAAAATATTCTGCTTCATTTGCTTACATTCTACATAGAATTCCTCTTAAAGCCACCCTATGTAACAATACCACTTCTGACCACATGGAGCAGTATATTACAGGAGCGCTTGTATACAGGTTTGAAGTATATCTTTACGGAGGCTGAATCCTCCATTTGCAGCTGCAAGTTGCACGCAGGATGTATTCCAGGGATGCACACTGGCGACCAGCGTCCGTGGAAACATCCACCTTTTCTACGCGGGGACTGACCTAGAGAAAAGATTCAGCCACATTATGAGTTAAAGCAGTTTAAGTAAGATTTAGGAGATTACAGCTTGGCGCATGATGTCAGTCTCATATTCATTTGTTCGTGTTTACTAATTGCTGTTTCAGTGCACTTTTGTGCTCTCAGAGAATAAAGCCAGTGACTGACAAGCCACGCTGTTACAGTAAGGATGACGTATTTCACATTTTGCTAATGTTATTAGATGTCGAAGTTAAAAATGAAGAAAAGGTTGAGATACATAGCGACAGAGGAGCCCTCAGCAACCGGCCCACGCGGACCTCCAGTATAACCTGCCTCTAATACTATTTACATTCAGTGGCTGGTTTTAGTTGATATTGCTTACTGTTGGTGTAGGATGATTGAATGACCTTATAACTTGGAATACGGTTGATGTGAGCTTCTGTAGAAGACCGTCAGGTTGTATGTATACATTACAGCCAGGGATTCAAAGGGGATAATCTTAACTTTGATCATAAAGTCCACTGAGCTGTGGTAACATACATTTTCACTTCCATGTGATTGTACGGAACCCCTGAGGGGTCATGATGAGAAATATTTTATAATGAATCACAAAACGTGCCCTTGATTTGTGAAAACCTCTCGTTTTACTAAATCGTGCACTTGTTTTTAGAAGAAAAGTGTTCTCGATGTAATCTAATCCAGGTGTAAGCAGTCTAGGTCTTGTGGTTTTATATTAGGACCTGGTCTAAGGTGGTCTGACAGTCAAAAAAAAGATCTATTTTGCATTTTTACAAATCAGAAAAAGGTTTTACAAATCAGAAACTGTGTTTGATTTATTCCTTACTACCTAAAAGATAGTTTAATCCAGGTTTGAGCAATTTACGTTCTGTGGTTTGTGATTTGGGCCTGTTAAAAAACAAACAGTCTCATTGCTCAACAATGTGGTGGAATTGCCCTTTAATCTTCTGGTGAATCGGAAGCTAACTTCAGTGTTGTCAAAAGCACTTCATGTGGCTCTGCCAGCCAACCTAGCTAGACGGGAGCATGATTTATCTGAAAAGAGAGAACTATTACCCAAAACGAGCATTCGATTAAGTAAATCGAGAACATGCTTTTTTTTAAAAAAACAAAACAAGCTAGAGATTTAGGAAAATGAGGGAATATTTTCACAAATCGAGTGCACATTTTGAGATTTATTATAAAATATTTCTCATTATGACCCCTCAGGGGTTACGTAGATTGTGCTTTCTTGGCCACCCTAAAATTTCCACTGGCCCCACCCTGGCCACCTCATGGAAAACTGGCTCTGTCGGCCCCTGGCATAAGGCCCGATCACTGACTGTAAATACTGGACAAACTATCAGGTCACGTGACCCATTGATTTATACAGAGAGCCTTTGAAGCCCATTTTTCCTCAAACTGTGCGGCGCCATGTTGCAAAGAGGGTGGGACAAAGCTGTCGTAGCCATTGATAAACCTAATGGCTAGCTGTCAGTCAAATATGTCAAATGCTGTCCAAGCATCGGATTGGTCAGTTTTATTATTTATATTATTCAATTCTGCTGCAAACCTGCCACTTTTAGCATGGCAGTAAATGAGAATTTGCTCTGTTTTGGAGCCAGCACCTAGTGGTCAGTTGAGAAACCGCAACAAAACGTACTTCCAAGATGAGCTTCAACCTGGAAGTGGGACGATTGTCGCTTGGGCACAACCAAGTGCACACTTGAGGCTGGTTTATGCTCCTCCGACTCCATCGCTTCGTAGACACGGAGCTGAATTGACAGAGACGTGACCCGATCATGCTTCTCCGTTGCTCGGACAGTGTTGCAAAGCAATTCACCGCCAGGACAATAGGGGGCGTAGCGTGGCCACAAACACCGCTATTACCATCTTTACTCCATATTCCAGTAATGCAGAAATGATCAACATTGATCAGAAAATGCTCCGTGGTCAAACTCTGCTGGGATACGTTTTAGACAGCAGGTTATGGAGAAACTCCGAGTGTGTTGAATCGGATCGCAGGAAACTCTTTGATATTAAAATGTTGGTTTTCTTAATAATGCAGGACATACTAAACATAATCCTATAATTCTATTATATTCATTATAAAATGAAGGAAGCAGAACTAAAAGAAATGTGGTCCAACTTTATTAGTACCACCTCCTCTTTGTTTCCTCTACACGCACAGAGCTGATATATGTCTCTGTTTTGTTTTGTTTTGTTTTTTTGTTTGTTTTTTCATATATGAAGAAACCAGAGAGAGGTAGCTGACCAATCACAGGCGTGCTCTATCAGTAGGCTCACCGTCATTTTTACAGATAGTTAGAAAATTGGGGCGGTATCCATCACCCGTCAGAGAGCTGCCGTTCACTGTGGGACCCGGTTCAGCATGTATCCAAAGTGACAGAGACAGAGGAGCATAAACCAGCCTTTAGTGGGACAATCTGACATTAAAAGATACCTCCAGACCATCCCCACTCATTAACCTAGTACTGTCAGTGGCAGATCTATGCCCTCATGTGGTCAGAAGTGGCATTGCTACATAGAGTGGCTTTAAAAATGCTTTGATGTTGACGACCCTTTCTACTGGCCTGATCTGAATACTTGATAAGGAAAAAATATACATTTATGGGAATTGTTGCAAAATATTCAAAATAAAATAAATAATAATTTTAAAAAGGCAATAGTACAGAAAAACGTGTCCGTTTGAAAAACTGACAAACTGCAGTGAGTGAGAACCTGGAGCTACAAGATAAAAAGCACCAGGGATAAAAGGGTAAACAGCAAGTTAATTACTTTCTTAATGTAACTCAGCTTTGTATTCGTGATTGAAATGGTGCTTTGGTTTCTTCAAAATGGGCCTCAAATTTCCAACATTAAACAGAATATTCACAAGGGATTAAAAAGAACATGTTATGCTTTCTGGGCTTGTCCTTCAACTTCAGTGTGTGTGTGTGTGTGTTTTTGTGGATGGATGAAAAAAGAAGAAAGAAGAAAAAGAAAAGGTCTGCTAATGTCAACATCACATGCATTTACCCAGAAGACGGTGCTTATGAAAAACCTTGTCCTTCCTTTACTTATCAACACTTTTAAAGACACTTTTGGCCTTGACTTGTTCTCTCTTGTCATTTTAAAGTGATTTTTTTTACATAAATCTTGAACTTGTAAACTGGGGACTCTTTGAAACCGCTATCAAGTAATTTCACCGCATGTCCTTTCTATGCATGTGTCAGCATGCTTCATGTGCAAAGATAAGATTTTAAGTGGCTGACGTCAGGTCACGTGCTTCTGTGAAAGCTCTTTTCTTCTTCTTCTGTCACTCATGTGATACATACGGACCGTGTACTGACAGAGCAGCAGTCCTTGAAAATGCAGTCTGACCAGGGCGGCATTTCGCTCATCAAACTGGTAACTGGGCTAAAACAGCAAGCGAGTGAGCAAAAAAATAAAAGAGAAACTGAAAGTGAACGATTCACCTGAACAATTCGTGACTCCAGCTGCTCCACAGACGCCTGCTCTTTGGACTGCACGGTGGCGCTCATCATCTGCCTCTTCATCATGCCGTACTTGTGCAGAGCTTTTTGGTGCTCGTGGAGGACGCCCTTCTCATGCCGCTCACAGAGATCCTGGACAAAAAATAAAAACCATTTAGCAGGTCTTCTTCTTGCTTTTGCTATAAAACAAACGGTACACTGGAGACGACAGGAAGCAGTTGCATCAGGCTGCAGTTGACAAAAACCAAAACTCCAAACCCACTCACTCTGTAGGACTGAAGTAAATCTAGGAAGAGATTCAGCTTTTCCACAACGTCATCCTCCTCACGTCTGCCCTGAAGTCACAAACAAAACGCCGTGAAATCACCTACAGAAAGTTTTGGGCAATCAAAGGCAGGGAAACACCGAGGGCTGCACCTGCTGAGCAGCTTTGTCGGACAACACATCGAACTCCACGGACAGGCTCTTCAGAGACTGACGCAGGTTCCCCCAGGTGCTCGGTGAGGAGGCCAGGGAGGGAAGAGGTGAAGCATCCGAACCCAAAGTCCTGCCCAAAACACGATTACAGCCACAGAAGACAATATTGCTGTGTCTCATCTTCCCTGGATTTGAATCTTATTAAGAAAACATCTGGATACCAGTGGAAGAATAGCTTTATATCCTGAATAATAAAATACCTGAGCTCTCTGCCAAACATGAGCAGATCAGTCGCGTTCTCCTTCGAGCGCTCTGCCATCTTCTCAGCACGGTCCCGCAGCTTGTGGAAGCTGTTGTGAATATTCCTAATCAGCTCTCTGCTTCCTGAGAACTGAGCCTGGATGTCTGCCGGGAGATATTCCTGCAAAACAGGTCCAACAGAGCCCTTTTGTAACATATGGACTTCCTAAACAAAGTGGAACAGCAGTGGTGTCACAGGAGGCGAACCTTAGCCTGGGTTGCTATTCTGTTGGTCATGAACTCGTCGCCCATTTTCTTGTAAGTGTCGCGCAGCTTGGTCTGAACATCCTGTTTGGAAAGCAGGGTGAGGAGTGGGTGAGCAGGAAAGGAAAAAACAGTAGCTCGGACAGGATGCGTTTTGTTTTTCATCATGACAACACCGCTTATTGTGCAACCACCAGCTCCACGGAGCTCTTTAAAGAAACAACATACAGAGCCGCTGAAGGTGAGGAAGGTCTTGACCAGCTCATCCTCGGAGAAGAAGGGATGGCGCGCCACCAGGTTAATGAATCTGCCAAGAGCTCGTCTCCTCCCCTCAATGAACTCCCGCTCAGAGATGGAGGTCAGGACTGCGGACACATGCGGGAGAAAAGGAGTTTCAGGAGGGAGGAACTGGTCGTGAAGACGGAGATGCTGTTACGGCTGATGCAGGAAGTAGCCGACTGCACCTGTGATCGCTAAGACACAAACGCTTTTGGTTCATCAGTAGTTGTGAAGTGACACATGAACACCAGAACTTTCATAGTTTTGGACCAGTGGGCTGTCTCTGTGTCACGGCTTCACAGTGAAAAGGAACGCCGGAGGAATTGAAACATCAAATTAAAAAAAAAAAAGAAAAAAAAGGATGTGAGACAGTGGGAAACTACTTCATAAATACATAATAATAATTTTTTTTAAAAATCAGTGAGAACTGTTTGTTCCTTTGACACAAAGGGAACAAATAATTCAAGAAGCTGCATTAATATTAGGAGGACATGTTTTGGCCAGATGGGATTAAGACCAATATAATCTGGCCAAAACATCCACATTTAAGGGGAGGTTAAGCGATTTAAGTGTCTTAAACAGAAAGAACAACTTTCCCAAGATGTTTTTTTCAACAGTTACATCTTTTATGGTGAGGAGAAAAAAACAACAACAATAGTTTCGTTTTGGGGTGTTTTAGTGTGGGTGCTGCTAATTATTGTGGGGTTTGTAATCTTAATCTTTCATTAAAGCGAATACCTTGCAGCTCTGCTCAGAAATACTGCATTTACTGAAGGTAAAAAACTTTTTAGCATTGAAGTTGAAGTGAATAAGAGGATCCTCACTTTGGTTTTCTAGGTTATAAGAGGAGCAGAAAGTCGCACTTAAGTAAAATCGATGTTAGAGGTATTAATATGTATGTTTTTATCTATTTAAATAGAAATGATCAAAGGAGAAGCTGCACCAACTTTGCACAGAAAAGTCAAATACACATCAAGAGAATCTGAGGGCGGCACATTAAACACGTCGGTACCTTTTTAGACATATAATCTAACTAAGTCGCTGTCGAATCAAGTGCTTTTGTAAGAATTCAGCAGGGCGACTGATCTGACATAATTAGCACTCCAAAGCTACAATAAGTTTTTGTGAACTGAAACAGGCTCGCTTTATGCATCACTAGTTTGTGTAACTGTCAGGCAGCAGCTTTGATGAACAGCAACAGCTGCACGAGGGGAAAAAAATACAGAAAAATGGAGCCCAACATCTCCTCGTGAATGTTTAATCCTTATAAAACAAAACCAAAATGGTTCCTGGGGACCACAGGAATTTAAATGCTTCGCATTCCTTTAGTCAAGACTATAAATGGAAAAAAATAAATAAATTGAACTGCAACAGCAGAGTTGAAATGGAGGTTCTCACCTCCCTTTAGCATCCTTTTAGGTGGCAACGCTGGTACGACTCTGTAGGCAAATCTCTGGAGCAAAACTTCATGGAAGGTGTCAAAGTCACTGTATCGTCTGTAAACTGAGATTTTATAACGCTAAAAACAAAAGAGCACAAGCAGAAAATATTCAGAAATGTTCTGATATTCATATCAAATACATCCCTTTTTGATAACCTCTGGAAGTTCACTCGTTACCGTTCTACCATTTTGAGCGATTCAATGGACTTTTTTTTTTTTTTTTAATGAATAAAAAACTGAAAGAACCGGGGTGATCTAAAAGTTTCTGACCAGTAGTGTACACAGTTTTTCATTTATTATTTACTATTATTGCCAATAAGGCAAATGTGTGCTGTGTTTCGGGGGTCCTTGCCTGGCTGATGACCTGGTACTCCACATGTTTGAGGAACAGACCCTTCTTCTCAGGTATGAGCTCCACCTGGACCCTGTCTCTCGTCAGAAGTTTGTCCAGCGTCTCCGGAATGGTGAGCACGTCCTCCTGAGCCGGCTGCATCCTCAGAACGCTCAGCTCCCGCGGCTCCCCGAGCACAGGCTTCGGCAGTTCTGTCACATCCAGAACAAACGTTTGTTTCAAGTGATGAAGTCAACACGCAGAGGGCAGCATGCGCTTGAAAACTGTGAGCAACGCTGGATTTAAAACCTCTGGATTTGTATTTTTTCCCTCTCTCTCTCTAACCAGAACAGTGTTGTGCACAGTAATCATGTGATCTATTATTATTCCTTCCCAGACATTCCGAGATGCTCATGAATTTTATGGAATGTGCTGCGACAAATGCAGAAAACTTGTTCTGGTGCAGAAGAGGAAGTGGCATGCAGCAAGCTGCCAAACTGGCCGCACCTGAAATAACAAAAGACGGCTTTAAATAATCAGCCACGGTTGTGGATGAGTCTAGCTTAAGCCGGCATAATGGTTACCTCTTTAAAAAAAACCCATCAACTTCAACTGCAGGGGGGAAAAAAAAGGAACACGTACGTGAAGCTGGGGATTTAAAACCGGCATATTTTTATAATAAAGGAGCACATACGCTTGATTTTAAAATAAGTGAAAAGGATGCGCACGCAGATTAATACATGAAATAATTGGCAAGAGCAAGAATCCATGGATTATTGGTTCTGAATATAGGTTTCAATTAATTTCCCATTAATCGCCCGGCAATAATTTATTTCATGAACTTGTTTGGTGAGGTAATATTTTTTACGGAAGAGCATTAGGGCCACTGAAGAAAAAAAGTAGAATTCTGAGAAAAAAAGTGAGAATTCTGACTTTAATCTCTGAATTCTGACTTTTTTTTCCCTCAGAATTCAAATTTTTTTCTTCCGTGACCCTAATATTCTTCCGTAATTTTTGAACAAATTCATGACATTGTTTAAACATCCTGCGTTTAGCTCACAGCTCATTTCAACCTGCAGTCGTCCAACAACAAAAAAAGACAGGAAAAAGATTGTATAAACGACAGTATATATTTGTGTATATAAAAAAGAGAAAATAAAAATTTAACAATGAACAATTGCTCCATCTCAGAATTGTATAAAACTGCTGCTTACGCTTCACATATGCTCACAGGTTTGTTTAGTTTTTAACCATTTTTTTAAAAGCATAAAATGTAGAACTTTCTCAAAGAAAGTTACGACTCCAACTCAGATAAACTTTAACAGACAAAAAGTTGTGACCTGTCGTAGTTCGCAGGCTTTCTAATTTATTTATTTGAGTGGTAAATGTGAAAAAGGAATATCAATGAATGACAGCGGCGTAATGGCGGCAGAGATGGCCCTTGGACGCAGCGGAGAGCGGCCGAGCTACTCATTAAGCGCTGTTACCTACCCTGTATGCAGTTCTCCAGGAGTTTGGGGCGCGGCTGCTTCCCTTGCTGAGCAAGAGCAATCAGCGCCAGAGCTTTATAGAGGGACAGCTTGCTCAGAAATCCATCTGTGGACTCAACGTGCTCGGCGATCTAAAAAAAGACAAAGACAATGTGACCTAAAGGCTGCCATTTTTTTATTTCTTCACTCTCAGCTCCAACTTTAACTGTGGTTTGCATTCTTTAGTGATAAAAGCTCTCGCTAAACACAAAAGGGGATGACTGGCTGAAACATTCAGAGACATTACATCTTCTGCTTCTGAGACTCCCTGTTTCAGCATTTCCTACTAGCAATTAAAGATAATAAAACACGTGTGACACTTGAGCTTTGGTACCAATCTCATAGAAGTGTCATTTTTGGGAAAATAAAAGTATATCATTGCTCCAAAATCAATAATGGTGAACCTGTTGTTGCTGTTTTTTCCCATCTGTAAAGCAACCACCGGGTTTTCCACTGAGGTTCTTCCATCTTCCCCTAAAGTCCCCATGCCCTTTTAACCTGATGACTCCTAAAATGTTCCTAAATGTTGCTCTTGTTGTATTTAGCAACATTTATGCCACCTCTGGAAAGCACAGCCTTGAGTAATAAAAGATAATGCTGATGTTGTCTCTAGCTTCCTGTGCTGGTCTTTAAAAGCACTGATAATGAAAATTAAGTGGTATCAGTTCATGCACGAACGGAAATACTCACTGATATTGATAAACTTCCTTTTGGCAAAACTGGCAAGCATCTCCAAAGTCTATTAATAATTCAAACATCTTTTATAAGACTAAAATGACCATCTGAGGATTACGAGGGCACGCTTCTGAGGAATTTGTGCATCACAATTGCGCCTATTAAAGTCACAGTTTTCTAATTAATTTATTACCCAGACATTTCAGTGAACTGAAGCCAGTAAGAGCCTCTGATGTGTACATTACAGAAGCTCTCGATCAAATGTTGCTCCTGCAGCATCCTCACCTGCTCAGCAGCTGCCTTGGAGAGATCTGCCCTGTGCAGCAACTGCTGAAACACCTCCACCTGAACTCTCTCGTCGGCCCTGCAGCAGATGGCCTCGTGCACTTCCCTGTAATAGGCAGGAACTGAACCTATAAGAGGAACAACACCTACATAATGTCACAAATGCCAAAATATAAGACAAAAGCGATCATATGAATTCAATATATAATGTTTTCTATGAAGTCCCTGGAGCATGTGATGATATAAAGTCATGTGACTTTGTGCCATCCCTGGTTTGTTCTGTCTTTTCTCTTGTAACACAGATATATATATTTATATATTTTAATACAAGAAAAACGTAATTCAATACATGGAAGATGTATAAGGTACAGAAAGTGAGCTGGATAAGATAAAGAAAAACAGGTAAGATCAGTACAAGCTGGCAGTTTTCACGTGGTAGGAAAACTATGCCAGAACCTTTCACCAAGCATTCGTCCTAATCCTTAAACCACTGAGAACCAGTGTTATTGTAGCAACAAACCGCTCATGTGGGCTTTTAAGGTGGAGCAGCTCCAGTCAGATCACCATGTACCCCAAAGGTTCTCAGACGTGATTTCAGCCAGAAGAAATATCCACGCATTCAACAAGTTGTTTTGTTGAGTTTTTTTTTTTTTTTTTAAGAAAGAAAAACAAACACAGGAAAAAAAACAATGAAGTGGCACAGACTTAAAAGTGAGTTGTAAAGAAGTTTTCGCTCCGTACCTTCATTGATCTCTCCTGCCATGGCACGCACTGTCATGTGAGCGCAAGAGCACCTCCATGTGATTTCCTGCGGAAAAGAAAAAACACGCAATTTACCTCTTAAAGTCGTAGCGAGCGCTGGGTGAAGTCCAAAAGCCCGAGGAGGTGGAGCGGGCTGCCACCTACGTGTCTGGACTGGGAGCTGGTGGTGCGTCAGGACGCACGCAGTAACCTGAACCTGGAGGCGTCGACGGCGTCTGTGTCTTCAGCTCCAGCTGCTGCTTTGTCAAAGTTCGTAAAAGTTTGTGATGTCATGAATCAGCAAAACTCCGAGAAGTCTGGGAAGTACCATGTTTACCGGAGCAGTCTATTTCCTGGTTCTCCTAGTGCACGATAATTTGGTTTATTCTCTGTTCCTCATTTGTCGTTTCAGCCAAAACCTCCCACCAAAAGTACTCCTCGGTTATTTATTTATTTATTTATTTATTGTGTACTAAATGTAAAGTTACAAAAAATAAATAAAATTGTATAAAAAAAAATAAAATAAAATCTGTGCTAATTTCCCTGCAAAAATGCGCTACAACTTTATTCTGTATTCTGTATATTCTTTATTCTATCGTCAACATTTTCTCATCAAGCCACAACTTTTGGACAAAATTATGTCTATGTCTTAAAATGCATATTTCGTCCTGAAATCTAAAATATTTGTGAAAATTGTAACTTTTTGAGATAAAATTATTTTGTAAAATTGTGAATTTTGTGAAACTACAACTTTATGTCGTATAATTAGCCTACATGCAACATTTTGTCATAAAATATTAAATTTAGGAAAACTGGGACATTATGTTTTAAAATGAGTGAATCATTTGTTGTAGATTTGCAATTTTTTGATATAAAATCTCAAATTACACAAACATTTGGCATTTTTTATATAAAATTGGGATTTTGTCTCAAAATTACAAATTTTGTATAACTAACTATAATCATATACAACGTTTGTGTCGTGAAATCACAAATTTTTGCATAATTTGGTCCGCGTAACTTAATGCTACAAAATTGCAACTTTGTAAAGGTTTTACTCAATTTTTTCTGAATTGTTTTTGTTGTAAAAATCACAGCTTTATGCTGTAAAATCACAACCCCTAAGCTTATGTCGAAAAGTTGTGACTACAAAAGGAATGAAAAAAATACAATTTTTACGACAAAAAGCAACATTTGTTGATATTAGAACAAAAACTTTTATATGTGAATAAAGGATATAAAGTAGGAATTTGGTCAAAACTGCAAATTTGTAGCATCAAGTAAAAAAAAAGTCACAATATTGCAACATTGGTTTTACAGTTGACCTAATAATGTAATGTGACTGTGAATAGCCTACATGAAGTTGAAATTATACCAAAAAAAAAAATAAAAAATCACAACACAATTTCTTTGACAAAAGTAAAAGTTTTATTTCAGTTATTTGCTCTTTTGCAAAATTTGTGATATTATTGCAAAAAGTCTTTTTTTCAATTAATTTTCATTTAAAAAGTTATTTTACAGTAAAAATAAATAATTTTTGGTTGAAAATTCATGCTATTTTTGAAAGAAAAAAAATGTCTAGCCTACATATTAAAAAAATAGTCTATTATATTAAATAATACTAATTTATTATAAATAAAGCACTAATGAAAGAAACTGCAGACTTATATTATATTATATTATATTATATTATATTATATTATATTATATTATATTATATTATAAATAAGTGGAATTTACTAGTGCTGATTTACTAGTTTTGATATTTCCGAGCGACATCAAATCTAACATTCGCTCGTCAGAAAGTTGCCACTGGGAGGCGCTGTTGTGCTGTTTTACGTGTACCCGTGTGTGTGTGTGCATGTGTGTATGTATGTGTGTTTGTTTTTAGCCGTGGTTGTGTGCGGGACGGGCTGGGTAAAGTGCCAGCTGGGTGACTGTCGTGAACAGTCGCAGTGTTGGCTCTAGTTGTTTCCTGCTCTCTGATGTTAACTGAATGGGGAAGTCGGTCTTTTAGTAGCTTTCCTGAGATTTTGCACTGAAAAGAAAAAAAAAGAAGAAGCAGGAGGAGATGAAGTGAGGAACCAGCGTTTCTACAGACCAGGATGTAACAAAGCGCAGATGGGAATCGGAACAAAAGAGACTGGTTTTTGTGTCTGAGTCTCAGCGGACTGAACTAACGAGCAGCCAAACCGGCTAACGCTGCTAACCAGCTTCGATGTAACTCGCAGTGAACACTGAGTTATTTCCAAGAGTGGACTGTTTTTGAAGGTATGTTTAAACGTTTAACATCACAACAGCCTCCCTCCCGACGGCAATACCAACTAAACTGGAGCTTAACAACATAACTAGCTCGTTTAGTTAAAGTTAGCAGCTGTTGTTTAGGTCGTAATACTTCGAACATTTACATATCTGCAGCTTTTAGGCGAACAAATCGCTGTTGCTGTTTTTTTCCTTTTCTTTTTTTTCTTTTTTTTTAATCTTCTTATTATTTTAAATTTCAGAGCTATTTTAATCTTTTTTGTATTAAAATAAATAAATAGACTCCAGTGAGTCTGAAGCTAGCTAGCTTTGAGTGGATTTGCTCTGGTGTTTGTCTTTCAGTTCTGAACCCTGAAAGGTCGCATGAAGTGGATCCCAACCGTCAGCTCCCAGTTAAAGCATCCTCTCTGGAGTGGACCTCACTGAAGTACCGTCACCATGGCAGCGGTGGTCAGCTACTCTCCACCGTGGTGGGTGAACCTGCTTCACAGACTGCCACACTTCAACCTGAAGTTCGAGCAAACGAGCAGTGATTTTCTGCCAGAGGACTGGACATATCAACAGGTACCCACAAACAAACACACATCTGTACACCTGATGTTCACGTCTCGGGGTGCGGGAAAGTGAACTGTCCTGGTCTGCAGTCTGAATGAGGTTATTGCTTTTTCTTTGCACCTGTTTCTTCTCATCAGCTTGCGATCCATGTCACCATCTGTGTGTCGCTGTTATATCCAGGTCTTGACCTTTTCCAGACACCAGTCTGCACTGAGTGGTGTGCGGTCCAGGCTACCCTAGGTTGCCCCCCTCCCCCAGCCCCGTCCTTTTAATATTAATCTAATCATGTCCACTGTTTATGTGAGAAGCATTAGAGCTCTTAGATGCCTTAACAAAAACAAAACATTCAACGAATTATTCAGGCTTTTCAGCTGGTGGCAGGGGTCAAGGAGGAGTCTGCAAAGCCTTTTGCACAGCTAAGACTGGGGGGAGGGGAGAGCAGCATGGAATTTGTTCCCATGGTTAATATTATAATCTATCTTACACGTTCAGGTCGAGGTCGATGCTTTATTTTCTTGTTCCAGTGGTTGTTTTGGTGTGTTTGGAGCAAGTCATTTATGATCGCTGCGTGTATTCACAATTAAAACATTCCAAATATCTGATGAATCTGCTACCAGGAAGTTTGAAATAAATGTATTACCATTACTCATAGTGTCTCTGAAGGCAATGTCCAGCATTAGGATGCTACTGCTAAAACTTTACAAAAAGCTGGGTCGGCTGTTAATTAACTTAACCCATCGTAATTAATCTTAACCTGCTCTAAATCTTCTTTTTTGGGGCGACCTTAGAGACTCTCTGGGTTAATTTAATAGTGTGAGATCAGTGACACTTCTGGAGAAGCAAACCGTGGCTCCATAGGAACAGGAAGTTGTGGTTGCTGAGAAGCAAGAAGCCGTGCCCCAGACATGTGGGTTATGGAGACTTGCTTAATCTTGTTTGTATGCGGGCTTGAAAATGAAAGTAATCCAAGATTTGAAAAAGTCTACATCCTTGTTTCTGTTAGATTCATTTATGTGGATGTTTGTCTTTTTGGGACATTTTCTTTGTTTATAATTTTGTGAAGAGAATGGACTTTTGACTATGCAATTACTGCAAATATATCTTTGCCACTGAATAAGCTTGAAGGTGAATGAACCTATCACAGCTGAGATGCTCCACATTCTCAAGGCTGGACCACTCATGATGCCTTTTTGATAAGTGTGCATTATCATTGAAACCCCAGACTCCACGTCTGCCTGAAGCACATTCATATGGTGGAAATTGGTGTTCAAATCGTGATGAATGAATGCATAAAGACAACACCCACTGAGCATCCGGACCATGACTTCTGTGGTGGAAATTACCATGACCCAGTTTGACTTATTTCAGCTCTTGATTCCTGCTTTACGCTGCATGATGTTTGATTCAGGATGCTGTATCCCCTCGTTCATGAAACATGAGCAGAACAGATTTGTGCCTAAACTGTTAGCACATTATCTTTTTTTGTCTTTTTTTTAATTGTTTTTGCCTTCATGAAAATGTTGTTAATTCTGAACTTTTCGTAGATACAAACAAAATCTACTCCTGCCAACGAGCATGCGTAGAGCTTGTGTAAATGAGGAGTGCTCATAAATATCGCCTCTCATTCTTGAACTTTTCAATGCTAATTTCACAATATGCAGATACCTTTTAAAACATGTAATATTTCAGAATTCATTCTTGTTCAGTTTATCATAATTGTTCGACTTTAACTTTCAGATTGTGTTTCAGTAGGCTGATTAAACAGACTCAGGCCAACTGTCTCATGAAGCTTTGGATTCCTGACAGGTTTCTCAGATGTTAGAGACAGTACAGTTGTCTGCAGCAGCGAATACATTTATTTACGTTTTATCCTTCAAACATCATATCAAACCATTTCCACTCCACCTCTTACATGCTTTGTTGGACAGAAGACACAGCACTACATGTCTGGATTAAGTCCTGGTCACACAGGGAGCAGAAGAGTGGTGGTCCTGTTTTGCTGTGACCTCAGGCCTCACAGGACACATTTTAAAAACCAACCACTGCCTCCTCGGCTGGATTCTTGAGATCATGTGTTTACCTGAAGACGTCAAGGTCACGTGGTAGTCTGCACTTTCACATCTCCCTGTATGATGGTCCCTGATCAGAGTTTATGCTAATTAATGAGCTGCAGGAGCTCTGAGGTCATTTAGAATTTACTGATGTTGACACATACTTGCAGACAAATCTGAGTTTTATGCACTTTCCGTGAATACATTGCATTTAGAAAAGGCTTTTATCTGAACTGACTTACGACAGAGGAAATGCAATCTTGTAGCTTGTTTCACTATTGAGGAAGCACGTGGAGAACAGTCTAGACGGAGATCTACTTGTGTGAAGAGAGGGTAAGGCCAACTGATCTTGTGATGAGCACGGTGCATGAGAAGGGGTGTAAGCCTTCACAGCTGATGTCATGTAAGCAGGACCCCGAGAGCACCTTGCAGACAAGTGTCAGCGATGTCTGTTTTATTCGGGCAGCCACAGGTGGCCAGTGTAGCTCAATGAACAGAGGTGTGACATGGAGCCTTCTGGGCTGATCAAAGGCCAGATGCGCCGCCACATACTGGATCTAGGGGTCTTATTGTGCTAGCTGGAAGGCCAGCTAGGAGGACATTAGAGTAATCGAGGCGCAATAAATCCAGCGTAGGTTTTTAGTTTGGAGGTAATATTTATGTCTTGTTATTTCATAAAACTTGCATGCACACCTCGGTGTAACAGCATTGTTCAATGCACTTCATCTTAACACACAGACCCTAAATAGACCTTGTAAATATGATTATTTATTTATTTTTAATTTTGTGTACACGTGTAGATCAAATTTTGACATTTCCAGCTACACAGAAACAATGGCCGACAGCAACAAGGCTGGGGTGGACTTAATGCGATCGCTCGTACAGGAATGTTCAAGAGCCACTATTCAAAACAACCAAGATGGCTGCAGAATTACTGATGATACCCTGGATCAACAGGTTTTTACTGCAAAGCCAACAGCCATTCACCAGTGTTCCTACTCCGCTCTATGCTATTTTGGATGTCTTTTGTTGATGCTAGTCTGGTTTTCGCCCTGCATGTGTCACGTGCTTCATCTCATAGACAATGGCATCCAGAGCCAGCCTCTTCTGCACCGGTTGCTGCTGCTCTCTGGAAATCAAAGTCAAATCCACAAAAACCAGACTAATTCTTTGTATCAAAGAGGGAAAACTATTTCAGATGGATGTCCAGGCTACCCCGGTTGTGAACCGGTGGTGCAAATTATAAACCCATTGATTGATGATGAAGTAGTTTGAATATTGTGTATATTTTAATTTAAAAAAAGAAGATTCAATTTAGTAATTCAGCTGTTGTAGCCCCCCCTCACAAATTTTGTCATAAGAATCATTCGTAAGGAGCCATGAAGTGGGTCATCTCACAAAGCACAATTATTAACCCACTGCGATGACAGGCTGCTAATCACTGTTAATGCAGCACTCCCCGCAGGCTTAAGGGGAAGTCTTGACTCGTCCAGATGGTCGTGCTATTAGTGGCACTTACTTTGCAGCTATTTCTTGATGATGCTGCCTCGACTGACTGACGTGTATACGTCAAATAACTGTGTGAGGACAATCTCCTTTTTTTTTCTCTGGATGATCTATTCGGAGCAGCATGTATGAGCCAAATCATCCAGCTTGTGTCTGATCAGCCAGTCTGTCACTAGTTAGCGATGGTCGACGCAGGAATAGACTCGCTGCTGTTTAAAGGCCACGCTGCGGCTGCTCATTTGTTCACTGTGGTCGAGTTCACGCTTTGAATCGAGAACTGGTCATCAGAATGTGTGTTTTGCTGTGATACATTGTTGAGAAAAGTGAAGTAGATGGAAATCTGCCCCAGCCATAAATCCTCAGGAGTATAAAGAGAACACAGGCCCTCTGTCTGACCTACTTCCTGTCTAAAAGTGCTGCTATTGGTTGAGAGGTTTAACTATCACTGTACATCACTTTACTGTAAGCTCTGAAATGCTCCCAGTATAGTGTAATGATAGTCATAATATTTCAGAAGTTTCCTTTTTTTTTATTCATTCAACACTTGAAAACTTTTGGTGTGGTTAAGTGAGCAAACAGAACAGTTTTTCATTTAAAAAAAAAGCAAAACAAAATAAAAAAATGAATCCGCTTTTTATTTTATCCTTAAATTAGAAAGGTTTTTGCTTTAGCAGCATTTCTACTCTCAGGCTTATGTAGGGTAAAGGTCGACATTTGTAGGCCCCATTGTACAAAGACTATTAAGTTTCCAAAGCAACAGAGGTATCTTGAGTTATTCAGAAAACAAATGTTGACTAGATGAACTTATCTGCAGCTCAGTTCTTAAAACATACTTTGCAATTTTTCTCTGTGGGACTTCTTGGAAGCTCGTTATCATCACTGTTATTGACATGAATACAGTAATGGCTATTAAGTTTCCGTAACTTTTCTCTTTCCTCCGTCAGTCGATCCTGTTGCTGGGGAGCGTGGCGCTTGCTTGTCTGGCTTTGGACCTCCTGTTCCTGCTTTTCTATTCCATTTGGCTGTGCTGCCGGCGGAACAAAAATCTGGAGCAGGCCAACGCGGACTGTTGCTGCACAGCGTGGTGCGTCATCATCGCAACACTTGTGTGCAGGTAAGTAAGAAATATGCTTCTGATGTAGCAGTAATCCAGTTCAGATCAACAGGCGTAGTTGCACATTAACCTACGGTCATAATTCATATTTATTTTGTAAAATGACTCCAGAAAATCAGCTTGTATTTGAACTCTTCCTCACATTTCATCCTCTCGTTTTCTCAGAAGGCCAATTTTAGATTGCAAGTAATCAAGGACTTAAGAAGGACCTTCTATATATTGTAAACGATAATATCAGTAGTATTACTGCTATTATTATTGCTACTTTGAAAGGACGTTTATTGTGTCCCTGGGTGAGAGAATGCAGAGTTTTTAAGTCTTGTTGATTGTCCACACTCTTCTTCTGGCCTTGACTGCTATAGATTATAAGATTTCTGGTTAAAGTGCGAAACCGATGCTTTATCCAGTCATCAGCTAAGTATTGTATAAACACAGATGCATAAAAACTGTTGCATACTTATGTGCTATGAATTAGAGACACAGTAAGACCATGATTATACACTTTCACAGTATATTTATGTCTGTATATTTCATGCAGCGTGGCTACGCTTTTTGTCTTTGTTATTTTTACTTCTCTGAGTAGATGGTGTGAGAATTAACCATCTGTTCGTGTTTACTGTCCTTGAACACGGCGTTTGTTTCCTGTTTTCCTCCTCTTGTTGAGGGGCCACTGGAGAGCCATCACAGTTGGTTCAGAGTAGCACAGAGCGCTTAGGGACCTGATGAGTACAAGAACTGCATTACAATTACAGTGTGTGTGTGTGTTTGTACCCACGCACAAATGTTTCAGCGAAAGCAGGAAAAGCTAAATTGGCGAGATCAGACTTTTCTGTCTTTGTTCTGTTTGTTTTACTTTTGTTCTTTGGCAGGGAGTCTCTGCTCCGCAGCGTTACACTAAGTACTGCTCAGTGGGGTTATCTTTAAACTTTTTTTTTTTTTAATCTCAACTATTTTCCAAATATTAAAGAGTTTCCATAGGTTCATTTCACATCAGGGAATTCTCTTTGTTTTTGCAGTGAAAACAGCATGTGTTCTCCTTTTTCACACTGTGTGTGAGGAAGAGATTAGCGGTCTTCCAGGAAGAGGGAACTCTACTGAGGGCTGTCAGCTGAACAGTTGGAGCTAGCCGGAAGGATTCGCTTATCATTCCACTTGACGAAACACTGAGCGGTGTAGGGTGGAAGTTACTAATAAGACCAAGAGTTGCAGCACACGGGGAGAGATTAGTGCCCTTTTTGTTCCTGAAATATGGAGAACATACTCGGGAATATTACTGAGAATAAGAAAGTTGTAATTAATTTAGAACAAAATTATAGCGAGTCTATTATTTTCTGTCGATGTACCTTTAAAAGCCTTTGCCTCAGAAGTTGCTAGAGCTGTTTATCTGCAACTTGAGGTCTGCGGTTGCAAATGAGAGCTGATCTCCTGCCTCAGTACAGCCTTTGTCAGCTGTGGTGTGGGGTTTGGGGCATAGCTGGTCCATTCCTCTGTGTTTCCATGGTTCTGTATGGAGTCTTTCTGCTGGAGCTGAAAGGAGCCTGTTGACTGGGGTCTGAACTGACAGGGTTAAAGCGGAGTTCACACGCCTCTCTTCCTGCCTGGCTGTCCCCCTCGCCTGGTCTCTTCTCTGTCTCCTCTCTGTGTCTTTTTTGGTTAATCCCTCCTCCTCACCAGCCTGTCTCTCCCTCCCTCCCTTTTGTTTCGCCCTCAGTGCTGGCATTGCTGTCGGTTTCTATGGAAATGGCGAGACTTGTGATGGAGTGAATCGGATGACGTATTCCCTCCGCCACGCTAACCGTACAATCACTGGCGTGCAAAAGCTGGTAAGACCGAAGACCAGAGGCACAAATGATACCAGTATATTTAATAATTCATCGCCCTCCTGCCATGAGCAGCCTTGGTTTCAGTATGGCTCTGTAGTGAATCCCTGTTTTCTTCTCTGAAATCCATCCTGACCTTGTCTGACTCTGTGTCGGCTCAAGGTATATGACAGCACATCCTCACTGAACCAGACAGTGGATGACAATCTCCAACAGCTTGAGGGCCAGTATGCGCAGCATGCAGACTACCTGTCTATCATCCAAAAGCTGCAGGGCCAGCTGGATGAGCTGGTCAGGCAGATGGTGGAGATTCCTTTCTGGGACAACAGCAATATCTCCCTGGAAGAGCTGGCTGTCGACGTTGAGCTATACGACTGGTACAGGTGAGACCGTAGTGGTGGAATAAAAACCCTGGTCAGAAGCAAAGTGTTAAAAAAACATAACACATGGACTGAAAGTAATATATCTTAATCTCATGTTGCATCATTTTTTTTATTAAACTCTACAAGCAGAAACTCAGTTGAGCATTCGTTCACAGCCACACTCTCATCTCTGTGTTCATATGTTGTTGAGATCTTTAATGAGACTGCGTTACCAGTCTGCTCCCTTGAATCCATTTCCGTTGTCATTAGTGGCACAGCTTGATCAGAAAAAAGGAAGTAATGGTGGGTACAGATACGACTTCAACACATTAGTGGGTGACTAATGCACCAGATAAGGAAAGAAAACGTCCAGTGGAAGAGATTCAAGGATGCAGCGAATGTGTTGACCAAAATCATAAATGTGCAAGTCACAGCAGCAGCTCGACAGATTTACTTAACATAGAAGTAAAGCAGATTCTGATGAGAAATAAGTCACTTCATTTTGTAAGTTTTAAAGGCTGTCTTCTAAATAATACTTCAGTTTCTCAGAATCATAAAACAAAATGAGTATGTAAATGGAAGCCTGGAGGTTAGCACTGTAGACGACTGGATTCCTGCTTCAGATAGGTCAAATATCTGAGATATTTAAGGAACTTTATTTTTGACAGGCAGCTACTGTTGTTGCTGTTAGTTTTAGATCCTCTACTGTCAGTGTTTCACTCACTAAATGATTATAAAATAAGAAGTGAAGCGTGTCCACTCTTCTTAGCAGTCGATTAAAAACACATGACTGTTACCTCACACAGGGCTGAATGACAATGGAACTTTTTCCCAAAATAAAAAAAACAAACAGCTGTTAGACAAAATTGTTGTTGGTTTTTTTTTTAGACCACTAGAAAAAGAGCTTAAGAATGAGGGAAAATAACAGATTTTATTTAATTTTCAGTAAGATCAGGACGAAGGATTATTTAACAGACTTAAGAAGGAAAGAAACAGAAACATCTTGTTTTTGAATATTTTGTGTCAGTAATGGGAAATTGGCTCCATTTTTGCTCGTACTTGTTTTGTGTATTTGTGTAAAGAATGTTTCTCTTAGCTGGAATAAGTTTGACTGAGAAGCGTCCGTCCTGCTTCTGTCTTCACAGGTGGTTGGGGTACATCGTCCTGCTACTGTTCGATGTGCTCATCTGCCTTCTGGTGCTGTTCGGTCTCATTCGCAACTCCAAAGGAATACTTATAGGGTGAGGCTCGTCGTGAGGTGATGGAAAACTTATTCTGCTCAGTATTTATTTTGCCTGAGTGGCAGTTAATATACACAAAACCCTCTAAATCATCAGGACTGCTTTAGTATTCGTCTGGGTACATTTATGCTTGACAGATTTTCAGGAATTTCATTTTAGCTAAAGATCAACAGCCCTTCTAGGAATGAGCCTAATATTACTGAATCTAGTTCAGTTGTATTATATTAGCCATCTGCCTTGGTTAGATGATTTTCCTGATGTAAAGTGCTGACTGGATTATTTTTCTACAAAAAACAATGCTTTCTTACATTCTTAGAAATCAGTTTTTGTAGTGTGATCGAGTCAGTATTTAGATTTTTGCTGACGACTCCTCGGGCTCAAATTTGGTCTTTGGTTTTCTTTTTTTTAAATATGTTTTTGTATTATATTCATTTATTTCCTTTATATTGTAGAGCTCAATAATTAAACTTTTTTTTAATGGGCTCTATGCAGAGATGTTGGAATAGTAAACAGGCATGTTTGATTATTAGGCTTTGTTATAGATATATATTTTTTTTTTAATGCATTTTGTTTTATTGTGGTAATGCTGAGCTCCTTACTTTCCTGTCCCTCTTTTCTTAATTTCTGCGGAAGCAAAATAAGTCGATGCATCTTTATTATGTGGTGACATTACAGCCATAAAAGTAGTAGCTTTTATGAGTAGCAGCTCAGCCTGCTGCTGATTGGCTTGGGAACTGTAGGGTCACCAGTATGGAGTGTTGACTGGAAGCTGGAGAGGAACTAGTTCTCCTTCTGAGCACTGCCGGGGTGCCCTTGAGCAAGGCGCTGAACCCCCTCAACATTGCTCCCTTGCGTCCTGTATGGGGGCAGCCTCCTCACTCTGTCACCTCTCCTGTGTGTATCTGAGACCTACGTTTGTATCTAAGACGGGCATAAAAGTATGCATGTTATGTTGTGTAATTTTGAAACCAGTTTGTTGTCGTCGTTTTTTTTTTTTGCTTCTTCTCTGATCCTCGATTGCCCTCAACTGTCTGCTCACATACGTATCATCTTTCTTGCCTCCACAGAGTCTGCTTGTTTGGTGTCGTGGCTCTTATAATCAGCTGGGTCTCTTTGGGGCTGGAGTTGGCCGTCTCAGTGGTGAGTGTCTCCGCCACGTAGAGCCGACCAGTTTACTGCACATAACTGGAAAATACTGTTTTTATGTGAAGATTTGAAAGAAAGAAAAAAGTGAGAATGTGGATAAATTGAGAAGTGAAAATAGACAGATTGATCATGAAAATAAGCCAAAATGCAGCAGTATGATAACCCTGCAGCAAGTACGATCTTCAACTGCTATCATCGATAAATACGCCTTTCACAAATGTCATTCAGAGTTGTTGGGTTGTAAAGTGGTGTTTATTTTTGTGGTCACTCAGCTTCACTCCTGAAATCTTGAGGACTAATGTCGGTGATTAAGACGTGTCGTTTCAAGCATAATAACGGGGATTAGGGTCGTAGCCCTGCTATTACAGAAGAAAAAGAGATGCAAATTATGTGGCTTCATGGAGAATGAGAACTAGTAAAGAGTAGAATACAGTGTCTTTTAAATTCAAATATTTAAATATATATATATATATATACTCTTAATACTTAATTTAAACAGGTTTCTTTAAGTAGATTTTCCAGAAGGATTTAAAAAAATGTAGATGAATGCTAATCTTCATTTATGCAAATTGATCTGTGTGGAGGATTTCCTCCCCTGCACATGAATCAGACTCTTCACACTTTTTTGTGTGTGTGTGTGTGTGTGTGTTTTGAGTGTATGTTAATTGCTCAGCTGAGATTGAGGCAGCATTTTGCATCGTTTAAATGCATGGTACTTCAAAGTTGACGCTGCATTTTATTTTTGAGTTTGACTTAAGGATACAGTGAAGCTGTCTCTACAGAAAAGGACCATCTTCCATTTCTTTTCTGTGTTTGTTGTGTTTTTTCAGAGCTCCAGTGACTTCTGTGTTTCTCCTGATACATATGTTACCAAAGTGGTGGAGCAGTATGGAGTCATCGATCAAGGTCTGATACCTTCTGTGAAGTTTCATTCACATGCACACATCAAAGTTTCACTCAACTCTTTCAAGTTATGATCATAAGCCATCTTAAATTTTATTGGACATGTCGGAATAAATTTTTCGGTTTTCTTTTCCTCTTAAGAACTTATGCAAAGTGCTTAAGCTTTTTTTTTTCTTAAATCCATTCCCCATGAAACGCCCAAGGCCACGGTCTCCCATAATGACGCCTCGTCTGCAGCGAGGTCAGCAGAGCAACGGGCTGCATTTGAAAGCTGCACAGAAGCTCCTCTAATGCATCTCATTCTAGTAATTGCCCAATATTTCCCATGATAGAATGCATGTAAGAGCAAAAAAATGTGATGTGTGTGTGTGTGTGTGTGAAGCAGAGTGTATGAGGGAGATAAGAGCAGTGGATCAGAGACTTAATATATTCCCTGCATCACTCTCCAGCCTTTGGACATTTCCTTTGCAAATAAAAACGATACTGAAGGCAGACTGTGCCTGCTTGACGCCTCTTTTAGACATTAGCTTGATGTTGCTCTTCTCTCCTCTGAAATGTGAAAGCAAAAGGACAAAGCAGGACATTAGCTGTCATTGCTGTGTTGGACGGTTGATCTGTGCAGTGAGTGTTGGCTGCTCTGATTTGTGTTATGATGCAGTTTTAATGCTTTCTTTTGCTCCAAGGCTGATGCAGATTATGCAGCATGGATAATATAATCTCTCTTTCTCTTTCTTCCCCCTCTAATATACTGAGTTCCCTCAGTATATTAAGCAGTACATTTTTTATTTATTTGATACATTAGTATATTGCAGCTTTGTACTTTTGCAGATTCATGTTATACAGCGAACCATAAAGACCTGATATGCAAACCCCGTTTTTATCTTCAGTCTTCAGCTCTCTCCTTCCTCCATGTTTTTTCTTCACCTCTCTTGCTTTTGCTTTATTGAAACTGCACCAGACAGCCCTCTTGTTAGTGCATGTTGTTATAACTCTGGATTTATTGCTTCCCCTCCTGGATTACTGTTATATTTACTTGAACATCCATCATCTCAACAACCCTCTGTTAGTTTTTATTCCTTTGCTTTCTCCTCGTTGCCCAGTTATGTCAAACATGCATCCCTGTATTTGTGTAATTTGTAATCTTGCAACCAGAGTTTTCTTCACTCCAGCGGTTTTGTTTTGAAACAAGTTTTGGCTTCAGTTACAGAGATGACACACAGTTCTAACAGATTTCGGAGGGTAATTCCAAGCCCAGGACCTAAAGCCAACATTTGTATACCTGAGAGTTTTTTTTTTTCAGTTCTGAGAACAACTGCACTCAGTTATATTCACTCAAAGGTTGGTTAATCTTAAGACCATTTGCTTGTTCAGTTCAGTTGGTATGTCCAGAATGTTTTGAAAATGTATTAAAAGGAAACAGATTTAGCTGAAGCTCCAGTGACTGAAACAACATGGAACCTGGTGCAGAGATTAACAGATCTGTTTAACGAAAACACTGTGTATAGTTTCAACTGAGGCTCACTGAGCAATGAGCCTAATCATGAATTAAAACAACACCCCCCTTTTTGTTATGTAATCCTAGGTTTGATTAATCAGGGACCTGTACTACGAAGCGGGGTTAACGGCTTATCAGGCTAACTTTGAGAGTGAGGAGCAACTTCCGGATTAACCCATACTGCTAAAGGTGGATAGGTTTTGATCAGGGTATGCTGCCGTGGCAATTTATGCTGCGTCCCAAACCTGCTCCAAGCAGGTTATGTTCTTGGTTAAACCGGGGTTTTCACTTAACCACACCCCCCAAGACAACGCTGGCGCACCTGGATGATCTGTGTGATATTGGGGTGCAAATTGTGAGATGTAGAGCTGAAGATCTTTGCCCAAACAGGCTTAATTTCAATCATATTACACGGGCTCGGGCCGAACTCGGGCCTGCAATCCATTTCCACACCGTCTTGCGGAGCAAAACGCTCCAGCGCACCGAAGCTTTTGCACCGGCAGTGAAAGCAAAGTCTGAGGTGTGGAAAAGTCTTGACCATGTGCATAATAAAAATAATGAAGCAGGCGGTTATATAGTCTAACAATCATGCAGTCAAGGCAGCATATTTAGCAGTTAATTAACTTTACATGTAGGTATGCCTAGAGTGACCAAACGGCCTCTTTAGGGTTGGGGGAGTTGGGGAGTTGTGCTTAGCTGACCGGGGTTGTAAAAGCAGCGACAGGCCGTCACACTGAGACCGTTCCTCCAAATTTCTGACACTGCTGATATCTGTCGTAGCCCATCTTTGGTCAGAAGCCGCTTCTGTCTTTCATCTTTGCTCCTGTCTCATTTTGAGATCTACCGCCACCAACTTTTGAGCTCCGATGCAACGTTTTTCCTACGACTGGCCATCTTTTCTCCAAAACGGTCAGAATCAGTATGAAGCAGTTGTCTTTATTCTAAACACGCTTCTGAATTCACATTCCTGGGACTTTAATGCTTGTGGGTGTATGCGTGAGAGCTGGACCCGCTTCAGTTTGCACGACGCCGGAAACTCTTCTCCTGCTCATCCATGTGGGGAAATGAAGCTCCTGACTCAGCAGCGCGTCTGGACGTCACTGGGCACCATGTGTCAAGTCGGTGGTGGTGTTCTCTCAGCTTGCTCCTGTGCACATTGCTGCGTTGCATAAATCTTGAGTCACACGCGCATAAAGGATTTCTCATTGACTCCTCCTCACCGCTGAGAGTTTGAACTAACTAAAGTGGGAGGCAAAGCCTGTGAAAGTACAACGCTTTAATTCCAAGCCTCTTTGCTTCTTGATGAACTGTGAACGGCGTACAAGTTGAGTCTTGCTGTAATTTAAGAAAAAACAATGATGATGTAACTGTCCTCTGGGTTGATTTCCAGGAGGTGGGATGTATTAAAACGGTTATGACTACGTTTTTTCTTTTGTTCATTTTTTTTTAATTGGCTATGAGTTCTGTTGTTAAATTGTTGATGCGTTAAGAGTTAATTAATGCTGTTGTAGCATGTGTGTTCTTTCACCTCAGAGTTCAGGATTACCTCATGCACAGTTAGCTGTAAGAAAGCAGCAGAAAGCAGTGTAACTTACAAGTAGATGATGTGTCATAATGATGTCTTTTTGGCTGCTTTTGTTTAAACAGAAGTCTGACTGAACCAGTGGTTTGGGGAAATCATTGCACAGATTTTAAAAGCCACAAGTTTTGTCACCAGTATACTTTCTAGTAAGACACAAGGAAGTGATTATTCTTTCTAAGTAACTCTTAGAGTATAATCACCTGAATCCACAGCTCTCTTTTACAAGAATTTGTAGTGACTTTCACCTCTTTGTTAGAGTCCTGGCTCCCTCTCAGCTCTCACATGGTCTTTTCAGCCACAACAGGCAGCTGTTTAGGAAGAAAATCCGCCTCACGCTAACAGTTGAACAGAGGCTCTGATTCTGGTTCATTAACACGGGGCTGTGATTATTTTCAGATCCTGTTCTTTCAAGCAACCGGGCAGTCGAGGTCAAGGTCTTTGTTGGGATCTGAATTTCATGACGTCATTGATTTAGTCGTTTGTCAAAGGAGCAAAATGTACGCTAGTGTTTCGAACGTCCCAATCTACACTCTTTTTGCTGAAAATAATGAAGTTTAATGCCTCATTGTGCTCTGAAATGAAAGCAAACAACTGAAGTTGGACGTTGCTCCCTGATACTGAAATGTAGATATTTTTCAGTTTTGGGCGACCCTACTTTTTTGTTAACCTCTTGAATTTCACTACCCACCATTTTGAGATATTCATTGGACTTGTAACTTTTACAAAAAAAAATAATTTAATTAACCCTGAAAGAACAGGGATGTTCTAAAACCTTTGACCTGTAGTGTGCATTTCATGCGGATGTTTTTTTTTGTTTTTTTTCTTCCCTGCAAATAAAGCTGATATCAGCTTTGATCAGCTTTCCACCCTCCCATCCAAGTAATTAGTTGGCCTATTTCACCCTGTCTAATAAAATTTCTTGGGGGATCTAATTAAGAAAAGCACTTGGAAAACATTCAGTTTGGCTTTCAGAAACTGCAACATCTCATGTGGTCTTTTCAGTCACAGCCCTGAATATGAACATGAGCCTTTCTAACCCATTTATTTATTTGTTTTTGGTTTTCAGACACACTCCAGTACTACCTGAGCTGCAGTTTGGATCAAACCAACCCCTTTCAGCAGGTTTGTCTGTCCAACAAGCATCTTGTAATGCTCAGTCAAACAATATCTGCCTTTTTATAAAACTAAAGTCAAAGAAGACGATATCAACAGCATATTCTTTGCATGACGTATGAGCTTGTAATTGTTATGAATACAAGTGGACCAGTATGAGTCACTCATTTCCTCAACGAGGCTTTGATTCCAAAGAAGCAGTGCAGTACTTTCCGTCCTCTGAGCAGGAAAACTGATGCACATCTGCTTTTCCTGTGTGTCCACACTGTTACGACCCGGCTCGTAGGGCCGCGACGTCAAACGGGGACGGAGCGCGTGCATTTGGAAAGTTAGAGGTTATCTAAAGTACTGAGCCCCAGCCCCACCCCACCCCCCGTCGCCACAATAGGCGAGTTTTAGCCGCAGCTTTACGAGTCAGCCACACCCCAGCACCTCTGTAGCAGAGATGCAGAGGGACCTTAGACACAACATATTGAACAGGAGGGGAATGTCTCCCTTACTGTCAGACTGGTCTTCTTTAATGCACTGCCTACATTTTGCCTTTCAAACCATATGAATAATTTAAATCTTCGTGCTTTTGTAGTTGATGCATCTAGCGGTGTTTTAAACATGAAGAAGAGGAAGCTAAATGTAAACAGTATAGAACTCAGTATAGAAGCCTTTCAGGTCTGTAAACTGCATGATTTCACATCACAGAAATGGGAGACGACAGCAGAGGGTGGTTTTTAGTAGTAAGTTGGATAAAATGGATAGACTGCTACTGAATTCTTACTTTCTTACAGAGGCTGTCCGGGAGCCACAAAGCATTAGTGGAGATGCAGGACGATGTGTCTGAGCTGCTCCGCTCTGCCACCAGAGAATATAAACAAACCAAGGTAAGTTTCGAGCCGCGTCAGTAGAAATACCACAATACAGGCTAGCTGGAACTGTTTGCCATGACAGAAATATCCCAGTGAATGGCACCTGACCGACCTGCACAGAAGTAAACTGCACCTGTGCACATAAAGATTTGCTGACAGCCCACCTGGGACCTGCATTATGTCCATTTCAGCTGCATTAGGCTTTCAGCAGCCCTTGTCCATACAACGCTGCAGTATTGTCCAGCGCTGGTCCTTACACTGTGTTGACAGAGGGATAGATGAGAGCTGACGCTGGGAACAGAGAGAGCCATATTTGTCTTCACATCCCCACACAGAGAATTTGCTGAGGTCGTTGAAACATTTTTATCAGGCAATCAGAAGTATTTTCAGCCAGAGCTGAAAAGTTGACGAGAGGAGAGGCTGCATAAGAATTCATATATTTAAATCTGCTTTTCAGCTACAGTTGCTGTGCTCTGGTGCATATTTATAGAAGATGACTGGTTGAGCAGTGAATTGGTCATCATTGAAGGGAAAAGAAAACACTCCTTCTTCTTGATTAACTTATGCAGTTCACATTTTTTCGTCACACAGTGTTCTCTTATCAGTCCAAAAAAAGACGTCCTTGTTAAGCTGCTGCTCTCTCCCTTTGTTGAGTCACACAGATGACGAAGAGTAGCTCAGCACATCGGAGCACTTCAATGCAGCAAGCCGGTGTTTCAGAATCAGCTGATTTATATCGGTTTCATTAGTAAAAGTGGGATGTTCTGCCAGTCCACCTTGAAGAGCGTAAAAGGCTAAACAGCAGCAGACAATCATCTCTCACTGTTGACTCTGAATTATGCATGTGGATTTTGAACTTTTCTGCACATTTTTGTTTCTCTCACTGTTTTCCAGGGAAGCTTGGAAGAGATCCAGGGAGTACTAAACACCACAGAGATCAGCCTTCATCAGCTCACTGCACTCGTGGACTGTCGCAGCCTTCACATGGTGAGCAGGGACAACAGGACTTACAAACGGAGACACTTGCTCTAACGTTGCTCACTGTTTATGGGGACGGGGGGTGGACTGAAGGGTGACTGATATGTTGAGACACCTTTGTAGTGCAGTTAAGTTAAATAAAATAGCCCGTCCTTTATGATATTGCAGCTTTGCACACCTGTCACTATAAATAATCTTTTCCTTCTGCATGCGAGTTCTTTCCCAGCTGATGCTGGCTGTGAACCACTCATGAAGCTGGAAGCTTGACGAGTCATCACGCAATTATTTTGTTTTGAGGGTTTTTCCACTGTAGAGGCCACATTTCTAGTGCAAATTTGGCTTTTTTTTTTCCTTTTTGGCCTTTGACATCATCCTTCTCAAACAGCTGCTAGCATACAGTGAAACCATGTACCCTGGTATCCTCCAGTGGAACAGAAAATACATATATTTAGCTTTAAAATGAACCCAAATCCTGTCATAATAATGTGTAGTTTTGTTTTGAATTGGAGGTAATAACCCAATTGGTTGTTTGTTTGTTTTTAAACCACTGTTATTCATCTTTAGCCTTTTGCTCTTTCATTAAACGGTTGCATTCGCTCTGACCTGTTAATGCCTCCTGAATTTGGCAGGACTACGTCCAGGCCGTGACAGGACTGTGCTATGATGGACTAGAAGGCCTCATCTACCTCGTGTTCTTCTCCTTCGTCACGGCGCTCATGTTCAGCTCGATTGTCTGCAGCGTACCACACACCTGGAGGAACAAGCAGTAAGACGCACGTGCAGCACACACCCTTCACATCACACCCGTGTGTGTGTGGCAGTGCAAAAGCTTTCCACTTTAGATTTACAACCGTATACATACTTAGAAATGAGACAAATAATTATTTTTTTTAAGCTTTTATGTTTCCAGAGGATTAACAAAAGTGGTTTGAGGAAGAAAAAAAAAAAAACAGGGGACTCAAAAATTTATGTTTACCAGTGGGACAAGTCCAGAAGGCTCCAGCTGCTTCCTCAAATAGATTGCTTCCCGTTAACCCCCTCCTCCCCTTATTGTGTCACGTTGGCTCACGTCTGTCATGTACCCCTGCCTGAGCTGGTTCTCTGTGGCAGGAGGGTGAAATCATTCAGATTTTGTTCTAATAGCAGCAGATAACGTCTGCAGGATGTCTACAAGAAAGGTGGTTTCCCAGGCACAGCCATCAGCGCAGCAGTTCCACATAATTAACTGATACTTGCTTATCATGGGGGGATGATCATTAGTTTGATCTCAGCTGGAGCTTCCTGTCTCAAAGCCAGAGCTGACAGGCTCCACCAGTCTGTTGATCTCAGCGGTCTTTGTTTAGCTTGTGATGTTTCACTTGTGTTGTAATGACTTATTCAATATAATTATTTCACTCCCATCTGGAATTCCTGGCTAATTATGATGAGGATTTAATGATGTGGATTTATGCTTTATGTACAAAGGTAAAATTTCTTAAGCATTATAGGGCTTTCTTTTTATGAATAAGAGACTTTTTTTCTGTAACAGTGAGCTTAAAGAGCTTTATTATGACTTCATAAATGTAACTATGATCTAATGGACTGGATGTGCCGTAAATGAGCCTCCATAATGTGGGTGTTATGGTTCCGGTTCATGCGGTGTGGAAAAAAGCTGGAAAAGTCATGGAATTTAAAAACGTGAATGTACATGGAATGTTATAAAACCCTTAAAGTTTTAGAAAAGTCATGTGGTGTCGTAGCACGGTGATAGCACATGACCTCAAAACCTATTGGGGAGCTTTTGTGTGAGTGTAGAGATAATTGTTGGGGTGCGGTTCCACGTTACAATAACTTGTTCATCCTAACCGTTAGTAGGTGAGTTAGGGAGTCAGATAATTCAGAACTGTGTATAACGTAACATGGTGAAGTTTGCACGCTGATCAAGGCGCGAGTCTGCAGTAAAAATGGTGTTTTAGCAGTAGCTAAGATGTTGGTGCAGTGCAGCAAGTAAAGTTTGATCAGTGTTTTGTACTTTCATGTGTTTAGAAGCTGCTGTTTCCCAAGTTTTAACTTGTTTTATATGAAAAAACCCAGCAAAATGCACCTTTGACTCATTCCATGAGTGTTGCTTTGTTAGTGTGATTTAGTAAAGATTTTATGATAATGACCAAATAAATCGCGATGATGGTGTTATTGCATTTATAGTGTTTTAAAGCTACAAAACTAGACATAAGTAACTTTCCAAAGATCTCAGTCCCCCTGAGTCATTTTGTTCAGAACAATGGGTGCGTTTGTCTCCATATTATCCAGACGTTGATCAACATGGGTTTTTCAGTGTCCGCTGAATGATTTATTAAAAATGACCAATAATCAGCCTAACCGATCAACTGGCCAACTACAGCCGTTTGCACAGAACTGTGACGTTATCAAAAATGTTTTTGGCAGATTCAGTCTGACTGAATATGAATTGTGTCTCTGTTATAGTTAAGATCAAGTGTAATTATTCCATTCATGATTCAGCGTTGCTCCTCATCTTAAACTAGAAGACAGATGCAAACTTTAGCAGCTTCTTAGTTTGTAAATTGACTTTACTTGCCAATTCTGTCAAACAAATGACGCATGAGAAAGATGACGACATGATATATGTGCTCCAACACCACTGGTTTTATAGCAGATATGATCCACCAGCAGACTGCTGCAAAGGTGCTGTTTTCTCTCTACAGCTTCTCTGGGTCTGATCTTTCCAAATATAATACATACATTCTTCCCCACAGCTGTCAGCATCTATAATGACTCTCTGAAGAAAGCTAAATGACAGTTACTGCAACAATTTCCCTTCTAGGGTTAATTAGAGCATTACTGAATGTTTTAAAGTTGCATATGCTTTTATTAATAGCATAATAATTAATATGCACTGCCTGGCCTGGTTTAGCTCAGCAAATAGGTAGGAGTCTCCTATTGGATAAGTAAAGTATGGATGAATGTGTTTCAGCTCTTTAACCCAAACTATTGCAGTAAAGAGCTTAAACACATCCTGTGGTGGTGGAAAAGATGTTCACCTGTTTCAGAAGGTTCAGATTATTGTCATGGATCAAGCAAAGAAAACATCTAGGGAGGTTGCTGAAAGTACCAGAACTGTCCAACGCATCATTAAAAACTGGACGGATAATAGGGAACCGTCATCTTCCAGGAAGAGGAAACCTTGAATGATTGTGATCTGGTGAAATAAAATCATACAAAAACAACAGCAGCTGTGTTTAATAGTGAAAGCAAGAACATTTTAACACGCACAATGTGAAGGGAAGTCGAAGGATTGAGACCAATCAGCTGTGTAGCCTTAAGAAAACCACTTATTAGATTGGCTAATCAGAAATCAGGCATGTTCCAAGATGACAGTGTCAGGATTCATCAGGGTCAGATTGTGAAAGAGTGGTTCAGGGAGCGTGACACATCATTCCCACACATGGACTGGCCACCACAGAGTCCTGAGCTGGACCCCAAGGGGAGTCTTTGGGATGTGCTGGAGAAGACTTCCCGTCATCAATACAAGACCTTGGAGAAAAATGAATACAACTGGACGGAAATAAATGTATGACATTGCAGAAGCTTGTTGAAGCAATGCCACAGCGAAGATCTGCCGTAATCAAAGCAAATTATGATGATGCGACTTTTTATTTGTTAGACAGGCTGTATATTAACTTTCACCCCAACATCACAATTATTCAGTGTGTTTCTGAGTATGCACACTGGTTTTCTATTTTAATTTGATACCTTTTTGTTAATTTGTTAATGTTTTAAAATGATATTTGACCTATGGGAGTTATCTTAGGAGTATGTTCAGGCACAACGTTACCATTATTTCAGTAAATAAAGTTTATTATATTGTTAGTGCTCTCTAAATTATGTGGATTTCTCCTAAATCTTTGCTGTTGCTTCTAACTCCTAGAGGTAGAGCCGAGACGAGACCTGAGAAATCAGAATAAATTAGCAAAGTGCCAGAGAAATGTGGCATTTCATTTTAATTTTGTTAAATTTGATTTGTACTAAACATTCAGGGACAGTGTGGTCATGGAATGGTGGAAAAGTCATGGAAATAGTTTGGTAAAAATGTGGATGAACCCTGATCCCTTTGACACACCGATGTGAATTATTGTCCTCTGGTATGCACTGTCGAGCATCATTGTTTGAAAAGAAATAAGAGGCACTGCATTAACTCTGCATATGAGTCCTGCTGGGCAGTAATGAAATTGTATAAAAGCGGGGCAGAGAATAAATGTAAAACATGACCACGTGGCATTTTTCTGCTCCTTTGTCATCAGAGAGAGATGGGTCATGGGCTCCCTCTGGTGGTAGATTGATGGCATTGTTTGGTGTTTGCAGGACCGATGACGACAGTGAGGATGAGTCTCTGAGCCACGGAGGAAGGCAGAACCATGACAACCTGTACCGGGTGCACATGCCCAGCCTGTACAGCTGTGGCAGCAGCTACGGCAGCGAGACCTCCATCCCGGCTACGGCCCACACCGTCAGCAACGCGCCTGTCACAGAGTACATGTGAGAGCACAACTGTTTAAGTGAAAAGCAGAAGTGTTGCATGATTTATTTGTACAGTAGAGCCTCAGTAATGGATTCCCGGTGTTGTTTGGAACGAATGAGAAGCTCTGCTCTTCGAAAGGCATGTTGTGTTCAGAAAGTGCAGCTGTTACGCTCCAGATGTGACGCTGAAACCCAAAGCTCTGTGGAAATCAGTGCAGGAGAAGCGGGGCGGGCTCGCTTTTGTTGCCTTGTGTAACCCTTTGGCACGAGGAGATTTTCATGTATGCAATGTATTATTTAAATTCTGCACATCTCAGTGTGATCTTGTGTCTTTTGTTCAACAGGGCTCAAAACTCCAACTTCCAGAACTCCCGTTGTGAAAACACGCCACTCATTGGTCGAGAGTCTCCTCCTCCTTCGGTTAGTATTGCAAACAAACAAACAAAAGAATAGAATCAGCTGTGGGCTGTTGGAGAGGTTTACGGCTTTATTTTAAGAATTCTGAAACAGGGGAACTAAACTCAGGAGCTAAATATAGATGCAGGTTTGTTTTTAATATGTTCACTGAACAGGTCAGGTTGCATTTGAACAATGAAGGAACTCAAGACTTGAAGGACAAGATTGAAAACGAAAGTACGCCTGTCTGTACAGCAGCTTATCTTCTGCACAGGAAACTAAGGACGTGTGTGTTTCTGCTAGTGGAAACGCAGCCTGAAACTCTGGTCCTTCGTTAAAAGCATATATAAGAACACCATAGCATTAGCCAGCTAACGCTTGAGAAGCAGTGTTTGAGGAGAGCAGGTCTTCTTCTTTCTCCAAACTCTTTTAGTCCTAGTGAAATATTGAATCCCTCCCGGCTTTGTTGGACTTTTTTTTTAACAACTTTTTAATAGAAAGTAGAGGAAAGAGTCTCATCATCCACATGGATCAGTAAAGTGATTTTGCTTCCAGCTGTTCCAGTAACTCTACCTGTCAGTCATCTGGTGACTAAAAATTCTCCAGGTGTGAATGTGTTCATAGACTGTAACCCCCCCACCCCCCACCTACTCAACTATCCTCTGAACTTCATCAGGCAAAGTTCATGATGACAAACAGCAAATGTTGCCATTTGTCCGTATGAACTTGATCATATTAAAGGTCTGGAGGCTAAAAGGTCGCTGTGTCGTTTAGGATCTGCAGTAATGTTATCGTTAGTATCGAGAGCCGACCTGAGTTATCCCGCCCTGACCCTGACCCTGACCCGAGCCTCCACTAAAGATCCTGCTCTCCCTGGTGTCTGTCTGTCTGCCTGGACCTCGATACTGCTTTGTGCATCTTCTCTACACTCTCTTCTTGTCGTTCTTGTTTTCTGTAAATCCATACAGTTGTATTTGACTGCTGCGGACAGTAACAGCGGTCACTGCTGGCAGTTAAAGCCCTCGGAGAGCTCAAGATCATTTTGGTAACATCATCTGCTATGCTAACAGGTACAGAACATGCCCTCCTCCTCCTCCTCCTCCTCCACCTGCTGGCCTGCTCCCCCCCTCTGTACCTCCTCCCAAACTCCCGGCTCTGCTGACCCTTTACTTAGGTCCTTCCCGGGGCCAACGGATTCCGCCCCACTCCCACTCTGTCCTGAATCTTGCCGAGTATCCCACCTGGTGTCTGACCTGATGTGTGTTTCCTGTGGCCCCAGGCTGCATGTTCACCCCCCCACCCCCCACCCATCACAGGAACATGTGGAGCATCAACGCTCGTCACCCAAGAGTCTGTTGCAAACCAAACGTCAATCATTTTGAAGACCTTATGAATTTAGTTTGTCTCGATTCTTAGGTTTTAGGGTAAACTCATGGAAGTTATAAGTGCAATATTTCATAGATGTACTATGTAATTCAGGGAAAGGTACCACAATTTATATAAAATTCAGATTGTTTTTCTTTTGTGATACTACTGCTACCCCATTTGCTGCTTTAGATAAAGTAATTCAGAAGGAGAGATTAATGTGGAGCTTTATTCAGCATCTAAAGCACTTCTGAAATCTGTTGTGGCAGTTTTCACTTTGGAAAAAATATAGAATATTCTGGCATTTGTTCAAACTGGACGTTTTAAAGGGAAAGTTTTTGAATCTGAGCAAACTTGTCATTTTCTTAAAAAATAAATAAATAAATAAAAAAGACAAAGTTTTATGCTATAAGAATTTTTAAAAATCATCTTATGGCCAAAAACAGTACTTGATTACGGAAGCCCTAAAGGGTCATACATGCAAACATTTTACTTCCCCCGTTTTCCTGTGATAATGACATAATTAATTTGAGATGTCACGGACATTGCAATGCCCTGATGAAGGTCGATGGACCAAAAGCTTGGTGAAAAATGCACTTGTTTGCATGGATCTAAGTGTGCAGAGTCTTTTTTTCTTAGTTTTCTTGAGATCTCAAATTAATTATCTCGTTATCACGGGAAAACGGGGGAAATAAAATGTATGCATATATGGCCCTTTAGGGCTTCCGTACTTGATATACCTTTTCACACCCTTTTTATTCTCATGTCGTGAATGAGAATCTCTAGACGTTTGGCAACTTGTATAACGACCAGGACTGACTAATTCATACACATTAAGAATGAAAATTGTGCCATTTTCACAAAAGTGACACCCACCTGAGCTCATTTTAACGCTACTGATGATGCCGACTGTGTTTTCTTTATCGCCGTCGCGGTTCTTTTAGCCCGTGCAGGCTCCACACATTGCTTGGGAGGAGTATCGGAGCATAAAATAAACTCAGTTTAAAAGAGACCAAGAACATTCAGCGTTTGAGCAGGAGTGAAATGCAGCCCGTCAGTGCTCTTGTTACCTGCGTTCCAGAAAAGCATGTGTGCATCCTGAATATACATGAATGTCTGATCATGTCAGCGTGCACGAAGAATCCCAGCCAGACTTGACATGATATGAAGTCGCAGCAGCGTAGAGTTTTAGAGTGAAGGGAGCGGTATTAGCATGAACGTTAGCGGCGCTCCCTTTACTCGCTCTCTGTCTACTGTAGCTGTGTCTGTCATGTTTCTGTGTTTCAATCATTTAACATCCCTTTAGATTCCAGCAGGTAACGTGTCCCAAAGGCGCTCTGAGTAGGACTTTCTGTGATCTCTTGAATGAATCGTGCTCTATAGTGCTTTGTTGTTTACCTCAAACCTGAATATTATCGTGGCTTTCAGCCATTTTTGATGTTTAATTTAGAAAAACAGATTTACTGTCTACAACTGTTTTTTCTATTGTGTCTAGATGTTGGAAAAATCCCAATTTAAAACGTGTATAGTGCGTGTCAAGTGTGACAGTGTTTTTCTTTATTATTCTTTCTATTCTTATTTGTGCTTTTAATGTTGTGTACTCTGAGTGAAATGGTGACACATGTCCCTCTGCGTTTCTTCACAGTACACCTCCAGCATGCGGGCGAAGTACCTGGCAAACAGCAGACCAGAACCCAACAACCCACCAGCACATTAAACACCAGTGAACCCCACCAGTCTGCAGCACTGACCTCTCTCTCCTCCACTCATCAGTCCTTTCATTCAGTCCTCTGCCTCTTACCACCATCTGCTGCCTCGCTTGATTTAAACCAAATGTGCTTCTCGCTGGTTGGTTAAAGCAGAACTTGAGGACATTCATCAGATCTCATCTCACGAGTCAGGAGGGCAGAAACTACTTCTCCAGTTTCCACGCTCACATGTATCATCTCTGGTGCTTAGACTGAGCTGCAGTTGTGATGCGACGGAGCCTGGACTCATTTGTTTTACACCTGAACGCACCGTGACACGTACCCTGTCGCATCCAACGAGGCGTGGTGGCGGCGAGGACCCTGGAAGTGCTCCCAGATTAACACTGGCTGTTTTGTAATGTACCGTACTCTGTCTTTACTGTGGGAGCAGCGTCTGACACGCACAGGAGGAACCCACCGTTTTCTTCCCCCCTGAGGCAGAAATATGCTGTCATAATTCACCTAGCATAGATTAAACTGTTGCAGTACAGATTTACGACAAAAAAAAGAAATGAGGTTGTTCAAACAGGAATTTTAAAAACAGATTCATGTGAAAGTATACTTTCCTCAAGAGAAATTCAAAGAAAAATGTTGAGAATTGGCGTTGCAGTGTCTTACAAATGTGTTTTAGCATTTATATAAAAGTAGAAAAGAGGATTTCATGCTGTAACGGGACTGTAACAACTCTCCCTTGTGTATAAAAAGTCTTTTACTAGAACGTTTTCCTTTTTAAGAAGCATGACGAGCTTTCACGTGTGGAGTGAGATGTGTGTACTTCTGCCGCCTCAGCTTGCTTCTCTTAGATGTACTTTGTGACCAGTACAAGAGATGATGTTGAACCTGTGCCAACAACTCAAGCACAACTCTCTTACTAAGTATATTTTTAAACGTCTTACTTCAGTCGACAGCTTCAGCTTTTTTCAGACCATTTCCGCTTCCTCCAGCATTAGTGCACTGATGCAGTCTCTCTCTTTTTTTGGTGCAGTTGTCATTATTTCTCTTTGTAATGTTGTACAGATGAGTATCAAAATGAATTTAAAGAATCCTCAAGGTGACATTTTTAATTTCTTGAAAAGCTCATTATACATTTTAAGCATTGTTCTTTTTCTATTTGATTTATGTAGATTTTTTTTAAATTCACTTTAGGATGATAGCAAACAATGTTTTGCTAAATTAATGTGAATATAAATAGATTTTAAAACATTTATTTTTCTTTTGTCATTTTCTTCTGTGGAAACGAGTCACTAGATGTACTGTGGGGTTTTTTTTTATACATAATTTTGTAATGTGTACATGTAAACGCTGTGGTTATATTGAGCTTGAATGCTGTGTTTTGAAATTAAAGAAACCTTAATTGATGCGCAGCTTGTATTTTTTTTAACATCTTAAAGAGGGGAATTACCAAACCAGAGGCACTGTCCTGGCCGCATGATGGTGTTTAACCAGTGTTGGGTTTAATCCATCATGGAACTCTGCCAGTACAGGTTTTATTAACAGTGCTGGTTAAGTGTTGGGGAGCCTGACAACATCCCCAGATGGGGTCAGCAGCACCCCATCACCATACAAAGTGCTGGTTGAACACTGATTTCTCTGTAAGGCACCTCATGATTTGCCAGAATCTTATCAGAGCCAATCAGAAGCCTCAACCTCACATAACTCCTCCCACATATAAGTTCTTGCATCAGCAACAGTGGAGGCTGCAGCAGTCTGGGCCTTCTGGTCCCTGTCAGCAGCGCTGGGATCCCACCCACTAACCAACCTCATAGACTCCCTTCTTTAGCTCATCCACTCCTAAGTTACCCGTTTCATGACGCGGGGGGACCAGAGTGGGCCTACCTGAAGAAAACCCGCCCATCTCATGAGGGCACACTGCTTTGTTGTTCTCCAACTGCTTTTCCGAATGGTGAATCCCGCTCATCGAGCCACTGAATGGTGAATCCTTTCCTGCTGTTTTTCCATCACAGCATCTGTAAAGTTTGCAGCACTTTGCAAAAGGAAGGAACTTTCTTTCTGCCACATCTGCATCCTGTTTTCCAGACTTTTCTGTGCCTTCATTATTTCTGCATTCATTTTGTAGACTTACAATAAACATGCTTTCTACTTCTTTCTTCATCGTGTTCACAGCATCTTTAATTTAAATCGACTGATTTGTTTGCAGCATCTTCCTTCTTGGCAAGGATGAATACCTTCAGATCGTTAGTTTTTTTTACCATTGCATTTGTGCATAACACACTCTTTATGAAGAAGTGATGTTTCTCTTTTTCTGTTTGAGCTTGTTGGGATAAAGATGTGATGGGAGAAGAGGAATATTTAAAAAAATATTTAGATTTAATATTTAATATTTGTCAGAATGAATGAACCCAGTTCAGTCTCTTTTTAACCAGGTTGTCTGCAATGATTTTTGAAATCCAGCAGATGGCGCCATCAGGCGACACAGCTGCAGTACTCACACAGTTTGGGGAATTTTCTTTTAGTTCGTCTGTTTATCTATGCGCTGCTGGGTGTTTTGATCATGTTAATCTAATGTATCTCTTCAACATTACCATTTGGTCAAAGCTACAGTAGATCAATACCATCAATAATTGATCAATAACATTAATAACAAGAAAAATAACAATTTTTTTTGTCATTTGTTTTCCATTCCTGTCTGTTTAAGGGCTTAAAAATATTCCTTTTTCAGTCAATTTGCCAGATGTGCCAGATTTGTGGTAACTTTTATTTATTTATTTGTTGTTTTTTCACTTTACTGTAAGTGAGTTGATGGTTTATTTTCAGCCGATGGAAAACCAGCTGTGTGAGCCCCAAACCAATGAGATTAAAGATTGTTTCTTCAATGGTCAATTTAGGCGGCAAACATCCCACTTCCAGTTTTTTTTGTTTTGTTTTGTTTTTGTACCATGTCAGATGAATTTACATTAAGCAATAAAGCTGACCAATCAGATACCTGGACATCATTTGACATGCTTGACTGACAGCTAACCATTGGCTCTGCCATTGGCTTTGACAGCTTTGTCCCGCCTCTTTGCAGCATGGTCACGTGACTGTATAGTTGGACCAGTATAAAGTTAATGGGTGAACTGTATTTGCCTATTTAAGGGGTGCTGTAGTTGTAGCTCTGCACTGTTCACAGGTCCAGGAAACATGGTGACTGTAAAGTGCTTGCTTTTAACTGTCAAACTTAATTTATTAAAGTTGAAAACTTGGACTCTGATAGTTTGCTGGTTAAAATGAGTCAAGTGTTGACATTCAGTCCAAACGTAAAGTCACAAAAGTACATTTGTAAGCTGTCAATCAAGCTTCTTTTTACAAGAGACTCTAAGATTTTAGTTTAGCTTTTTCGTAGTTTTCAGCTCACAGGTCGCAGCCTAAATTACTGTTGAGTCATGGGTTACAAGTTAGCTGAAGTTAGCCTACAATTAGCAAGAAGGCTAAAGGGCCATTCCACCGCATTTTAAAACACTGAGGCTGCCTTATAAAAGGTCCAATTCAAAAACCACAACAAGTAGACTGCTCAATACCCGGGTTAAATGATCTGTTAGATAATGAAGAATATATTAAACACTGTGTCTGTGATTTGTGAAACCTTTTTTGGTATTGTTAAAATGTAAAATCTTCCCCCACTTTTTTTTTTTTTTTTGACTGTCAGTCCACCTTAGACCAGATCCCAATCAAAAACCACAATGACTGCTCTATACCTGGATTAAATTATGTTTTAGATCATAAAGAATATTTTAAATACACAGTTTGTGATTTGTGAGACCTTTTTAGGATTTGTTAAAATGCAAAAATAGAGCAATTTCACTGTGTTTTTCCACAATCAAGACCTTAGACCACGTTCCAGCCAAAAACCACAATACCTAGACTGCTCAAACCTGGATTGAGTATCTTTTATTTAGTAAAGAATACATTAAACACAGTTTCTGATTTGTCAAACAGACAGTCAGACCACCTCAGTCAAGGCAGACAAAATGCTTTGGACTGTACCCTCTTTGAACTACACGTTTAAAATCAACAAGATCAGGCATTTTTTCAGGTGTCCAACGTCATTCCCACTTCATTTTATCTGCCTGTGAGAGAGAATACAGAGACGAGATTTCAGTGTGACGCGCGTTTGATTTGGTGCTGACATCAAAAAATAACTGAGGTGAGGAGAGCGTCTGCTTTACATCAAAAGGTCATAATTTATCAAATGATTGCAAAAGATTTAACAAATAAAGTTGCTAACTTTTGTCAAAACCAATTTTATTTGTGAAATTAACTTTTTCTTTTAATGACAAAAAAGTAATTATAGGACAAAAAGTTGAAATTGTACAAAATTTGCAATTTTGTGACTGTTGGTATTTTATATCAAAACATTGCAAAAAGGTAATATTTTCCAACCAGAAAATAATAATAATAATAATAACAACAAAATAAAAAAACACAGTTCAGTGACATGTGACTGAACAATAGAAAGTTTTTTTTTCTTTTACATGAAAATCAACTTTTTTTAAGATTTGTGATTGTGCGAGAAATAATCGTGATTTTTGTAGAAAAGTCTCAATTTTATGACAAAGATTGCGATCTTGTGTGAAATTACTAAATTTCACAATTTCATAATTTAATAAAAAACAAACTTTTTTTCTTAACAAAAAATGATCTGATGCCGCTAAATTGGCCATTTGACAACAGAATTGGCTTTTTTTTACAGAAAGTTTTTCTTAAATTTGCAATTATTTGAGAAAAGAGGTTGTTTTTTTTTTTGACTAAAGCCTAAATTTTTATAAGAGTTGCAAATTTAGTGAAAATATATTCTTTTCTTGTAGTACAGAAGCTAACTGGAAACCTGACAACATAATTGGTTAAGAAAATAAAGAATAACCAGTCCTTTAATGGTAACCATGGTGATGATGTGGCCTAGGATGAGACAGACCTGATTTAAGAGAATAATGGCTTTTATTTTGTTATAGTTATCAACATGAACGTCTTTCTTTGCTCTGTTAGATTTAGAAATGAAAAAGCTAAAAAGAGGGGAAAAAAACATGGTTGTTGGGATTTATGGACAGGTGATGACAAGTTAGTGGCAGAATTTTCAGCATGCCAGAAACCTAAAAAAAAACAAACAGTTGGAATAACCTATTTGGGAAGATTTGTCAGGTCTAATATTTACTGATAAGTCACTTATATAGAAGAAGTGAGGAGACACTGTCTGGTACAGTGACAGAAAGTTCATCAGAACAAGAGCACTGAATTTGTCTGTGTTTTAACATAAAAATAATGACAATAACAGTGACAAAGAGGAAATTATTTAAGGGGAAAAAGCCCGTAAGTAAGGAAGAGGATATTACCATGAATACTGACAATGATGCGTCACCTAAATGTGAAGATGGTGAAAGAATGGTTTTCACAAAGAAGAGGAGAAGACAAGCATATTAAACTTTTAAATGAGACAAATGGCAGCAGAGAAGTTACTGAACAGCAATGACTATGCTGGAGACAACTTATTTTGTGTTTGAAAAAGGAGGTTGTCCTTCAGAGATGAGCTGCTATCATACCCTCAACACTTTTCTCTGACAAGAAAGGAGCGATCTGCAGTTAAACCAAATGACAGAAAAGGATAGTGTTTAAAAAACAGAAGGATGGACTGACCTTATGAGACAGAATAAGCCGTGTGACCAAATATTGTGTCCTTTCATTCAAAGTTGAAATGCAGTCAAAGTAAAGGGCCTAAAGGCTTTATTGCAGGAGTCAGACTGTAAACTTACTGGCTGTGCAAATGATCTTCTTTCAACTGAAGATGATCATGACACAATGAAAGATATGAAAGATGACATAAGTGTTGATATTAGCGTTCAGGGAAAGGTGAGTCACAGCTGTCGTGACCCACATACACAACACTGCCAACATCTGGAGGGAGACCAGCTTGGAGAATTTGTCCCCTGCATGTCCACACCAAATGAAGATGGTGACGAAGATCAACTTTTGGCAGGAAATCTGAGTGATGTAAAGTCTGTCAGTGTTCTGCAGAAGATACCCAGCGGGAAGAACCTTGACAATCGCATGGATAAAGAAGTATTCACGGGATGCTTTGAAATTCAGCAGAAGCAGGAAAAAAATAACTCGCCCCAAAATAAAAACAGCAGGATCCAGTTTATTGCGATGTCTCTTCTACTCCTATTCAGAGTCCCAGCTGAACATTCTTCCACACCTACAGAGGACTAAGAGCTGGCAGCGTAGTTGCTACAGATGCAGCTGCAGGCTAATGGTAAAAGACAAAAAAAAAAAAAGCATTGAGTGGGGCAGCCAAAGAAGAATCCCAACAGGTAACAATACCTACCTGCCAACCCACAAAGAGTCCAACAAAGCTGCTCCACCTGGCCAGCTACATCATGGCCACCACAACCATCGAACCAGTCAAAAAAAGATATTCTAACGCAAAAAACTAAAAGCAGAAAGCTGCGATGGGCCGGCCAAAGTAAACAAAAAGGAAGGGAGACCACTCAGACCAACCTACAAAGGGCTGTAGGATCTGATCAGTCAATCATCCAATCAATCAAACTTTATTTATAACAACACAAAGGAGACCAAAGTGCTTTACATTTAAAACAAGAAAAATCACAGCAGACCCAAAGACTATAAAATGAATGGTTAATTATTAATGACAAAAAATAAAATACAGTTATAAAATAAATCAAGAGTAAAAATCTGAACGTGGTATTGTGTTAAAAAAAAAGTGTTAAAAGCCAAATCAAGCAGGTGAGTCTTCAGCTTGGACTTAAAGAGGGCCATATCAGTAATTATCTACAAGTCGGGGGGTAATGAGCTCCAAAGTAGGAGCTATAACAGTAAATGAACGATCACCGTCTAGCAGCAATAAAGTAGATGACCGGAGGGCTCTGCTGGAACGGTGGATAGTTAAAAGGTGCAGCGAGGCCGTTAAGAGCTTTAAAAACAAACATTAAAATTTTTAATCAATACGATAACGAACCGGTAGCCAGTAGAGAGTGTACAGTACATTACAGTAGTCAATTTGTGAACTGATAAAAGCATGAATCGCCTTTTCCAAATCACTGTGGGACAGGAAGGTTTGACTTTGGTTAAAAGACAGATGTAACAACAGCATCAATTCATTTGTCAAATTCTAATTCTCTGTCGAACATCAGACCTGAATATCTCTGCTTGACTGACTCTTGAGGAGGGCCGAACACTGCGCTGCTCTGACTCGGCTCCGTTGGCTTTCCAGTTGAGTCCGTCACTCACTCGGTTCAGCTAAATCGCTCGGATCAGCTGTGTTTCAGGACAGCCGCTGTCATGCCATTTGTACTTAGCATTAGCGTTAGCAGCTACAGGACTCATACAAACCGGGTTAGTGGAGACGTTGGACTCACGACTCAGTAGAAGACTGGGCTCATTAACCCGAGTAAACAAAGAAGCACCCAGCTCTACCCGCACCTCCATAGCGGTGAGTGGGTGGAGAGATGGGTATGAGTTAGCAAAACTCACATGGAAGTACAGTGCTTTAAATGTGTAGAAAAAAAATCAAAAGACGGCAGGTCTACATATATTGACGGTGGCGCTGTGTCACCATCAATATATGTCGGAGGAAACACAGAAACTGATGGTGGTGCAAGTCAGAACGACACTGGTACTGCGCCTCCATCAATATACTTATTTCTCCTGAAGAAAATAACTGCAACAAACACGAGACAAACAACATCAGAACAGCCAAACACCACCAGCAGATGAGCCACTGGTTTAAGTCACTGACAGCCTTAACTAACCAGCACAGAAACCTCAAGTTCAGCCTCTTGAAGGTCAAAACGGACGTTCCCCCAATAGGGTGTTCCTAATGACATCATCAACTGACAGCGGAGCTGCTTTGTCGTCCTTTTGGATGACATACAACTTGAGCAAAGTATTTAAAGCTTTCGGTTCAAGTGGATCAGGCTCAAGATCCGGAAGAATGTAAGGTTTTTGACCATATCAACCCATATTTAATTCCAAGTACAGAATTTTTCAAGAATCGGGACAAATAGCCGGACATCAGCTACGTAGATTTGGTTACCTTGTTTACACTCCGAACCCGCTGTACACGACTCTGATCTTGAGGAGCTGTTCAAAAGACTGGCTTTTCCTTTTCTTTCCCTTTCTTTTTTTTTTATAATGAACAATAAAAAGAATTAGAACAATGGAGTTTCCACAGCAGTTCTGGACAGGCAGCATGTAGCCTAGCATATAGCATCGACTGTGTAGAAAGCTCTTTGCCACAGCACCACTACTTCAGATATATTCAGTTTTAGATTAGAGTTGGATGAGAGATTTGAGTTTTAAAGGCTTGTAGATGATAAAGATTAAATTTGTGATAGATCAAAGTTGAGACTGATTTAAGTTTAGATAGATTTCATGAACAATATGCACATTTCATAATAGAGAGTTGTGTGTGTGATTGAAAGAGTGTGTCAGACAGTGAGTGAGTGAAGTAGTAAAGAAGAGATATAGAGGAACAACCAGTGCCTAAAAGAGCACGCTCTTATGTATGGGAGCACTTTGACATCATTGACCCCAAGTAGGTCAAATGTGGCAGGTACTCAAATCTGTGGACCAGACAAGGTCAGCCTAATGCCATTTCTGTAGGTTAAAATACAAACATAACAGTACTGTTGTCAACTGAAATTGATACTTGCTGGAATGTGAAGTTGTGTATATTGTTGTAAGGTCGGCAAGCCCATTTGGACGAGGCACTGGTTGATATGGTTGATATGGTTAAAATGGTGGAGGACAAAGGCTTCAGAGCATTTGTGCATAAGCTGAACCCAACCTAAATCCTGCTCACAGGACAGACTTTACAAGCCATGGTGAAGAAAAA
>JBAMYA010000023.1:4401113-4434592 GCA_037176975.1 Arrhamphus sclerolepis | reverse complement strand
CATCTGGCGCTGGAGCATCGTCACCGGAACACTGCCATTAGTCCGCTGAGCAGGGCCGCACAGGAACCGGAGCCAATCACAAAGCAGCGATAACCATCCCTGGATTTGCATAAAAGCAGAGAGGCCCCGGGGGCCGTAACAGACGCGATGATGTCAGTAATGTCATCTGCAATTAGAAATTAAATATTTCCATGTATTATTTTAAAAAAAAAGGGGTTATATGCCAAATCCTTCCATTTGACCTCTTCATGAAGTTGGAACGTGCAGGACCTTCCAAGTAGAGAATACTGGCAATGTTGCTTGAAAGAAAAGTGGGTAAACATCCATCAGAGGGTTGGACAACAGTTCCTCTCGCCCCCTGAACCTTGGTTATTTCTCATTTGTAAATATGAAGGGTGCGCTGAAGTTCATATTAAGTTCAAGTTCATGTTTTGTCTCATACTGTGTAAATCGTGGCCTGTGTGAGTGCAATGTGCAACCTACTTTAAGACTTGAAATAGCTGTTAAGTGGCCCATACTGTCCTAGAATCCAAGTGATGCGTGTCTCCAGGCTTGACCATCAGACTGAAATGTGCACAAGCATCTCCATATATTAGACTATCATGGTAGAATACTTAGCATAGCAGAGAAGCTATGCCACTTTCATCAAAACAGAACGTTTGGCTATTGCAATGACATTAGATACAATAAACAGTGAATACATAACGCTTACTCACAGCATGTAGCAATATTATCACCCCATTTAAGAACTTTGTACTAACTACTAGCATTGACTGCCAAGCAGGTAGCTAACATAAACATCACTCATATATTTTGTTGCTAGCCTACCTGCTGCTTGTACAAGACACGTAGGCCTAATTTATCCAGTGTAGATTATTACTTACCGCTGTCTTGTTTTTTTCTTTTCCTCCTCCTTTCTCTTCTTTCTTTTCTGGCTCCTTGATGAATAACTCCGTTTCATGATTGCTGAAGTTTCATAATTTGTCGGCTGCAGGAATCGAGTTATTTTTTCCTCCGTTTTCCTGTGATGACGAGATAATTAATTTGAGAACTCAAGAAAACTAAGAAAAAAAGTCTGTGCACACTTAGAGCCATGCAAACAAGTGTATTTTTCACCAAGCTTTCGGTCTATCGATCTTCATCAGGGCATTGCAATGCTCTTGAGATCTCAAATTAATTATCTCGTTATCATGGAAAACGAAGGAAAAAATAACTCATTGTCACGGGAAAACGGGACAAATAAAATGTATGCATGTATGACCGTTTAGGGCTTCCGTACTTCAGAGATGTTTAATCAATATATACTTTTTTCTATTCGTTTTTTTCGCCCCCGTCCCATAAAAAAATTGAATATCTCATTTTTAACACTTGAATGTTTGAAAACTAAATCTAGGGTTTATATAGATAGCAGTTTAGAACATTCAGGAGTAGTAGCTATTGACAGGAAATTTTGTTGCTTGTTGTTTATTTGAATTTATAAAATCAATATAATTTGTTTTTGCTGAGTGAAAACAAACAAAAAAACTCAATTGGAAAAAACAAAGAAAAGGAGCTGCAATGTCCTCTACAGAAGTCGCACCCCTAGCTTTGAAAATCTTGGCATGACAACTGTAATTTAAAATAAGACTCAAGTGTGAACAGCTCTTGTCTTCACTTCGTAAGTTCAAAGTAAAGTCTCAGTCAAAGACTTGGCTTGATTGAAGAGGTGATGGACTATTATGGAATTATCTATAAGAATTGTTGGCCATTGTGACGTACACCTGATATCAGTAATTTGATCAAATTTGCTTTTGCTGTAGTTTGAAATTACATCCGAACCCGACAAGTTCTCACACTTCTTTAGCAGGCTTATCAAATCATAAGTCAAGGAGATTTGACAGATGACACAAGCAGCACAGTAGCTGGCTATTAATGAACCCACAAATCATAGCTCTGTTAAACCCCGATGCAGATTTTGGCATTGATGGGTGTAAAAGTTGTGTTTTTGTATTATTGAGTGTTTTTGTCACGAGTTTTGGTTTCTGCTTCACTGCAAAGCCCAAGTAGATCAAAGGAGGAAGTGGTTCATTAGTGATTTTTACTATCTTCATGGACAAAAGAGGAGGGACGATGGGAGGCTCAAACTAAGATCTGGTGACATAACAGAGCAACGTGAGAGTGTGTTCTCAGGCACACACTTATTTCAGACAGTGCCTGGCCTTGATTTGCTTGGTGTTCAGGGCACGTGGCAGCCAAGTGATGACGCGAGTGGACGAAGTATCATCAGCTGGTGAAACAGAGAACAGGGAGATTTGAGGTGAGAGATTGTCGAGATGGCAGGAGATGGGCGCATATACACATGTATGAATTGGAATACATCTGTCAGTACTATGAAAACTACCAGGTTTAGTGTTGTATATTGAGATCAGGCTTTCAAAGAGTCTGGGTGAGGTCACTCAGTCTGCCCATGCACTATTGTTTGACCCAAAGCAGACAATAGAAAATAAACTTTATATGTATTCTTGTAATTAGTCCTGTAAGACAGGATAGTTTGACTGACAGCAATAGATGCAGCTACTTTTAGCTGATATTACTCAGTCAATGAACGACAAAAATAAGTAAACCTTAATTTAAGTTTGATTTAGATGTTTTCAATCAATTGGACAATAATCAATCAGGAGTGGATGCTCTCTTCTATTTGCAAAACATGATGAAAGAATGACATTTGCAAAAACATGTTGGAATTTGTCAAGGGACAGACGACAAAAGAGATTTATGAGCTGATTCTCATCAAACTGACAAAGGTTACTGTACTAAAGGCTTTGGATTCTACTAGTCCACATTCAGAAATAGACAAATGATGGAATTTCAAATTCCACTCAATATAAGGAGTGGCTCCCGAACAAAAATCACTCTGAGAGAACAGCATGTAACAGCCCTAGAGGTGTCAAAGGGGTAATTTCTATGCATCTAAAAGTGTGTCTCACACTGGCCTGATGTCATGCCCACCCCCAGGAAAACACTGAACACCAACAATGGTGTTTATGGCTGGGTTAGACAGTAGAAAGCCAAAAAGAACATTGCTGCGTGCCTGCAGTTTACTACTACCATAGTGCAACCCAATAGGCTGCTGGAAAAAATGTTTTGCAGCCAGATGAGAACAAAACAGAAAGATTTAAATAAGAAGAAAGAAGATAAAAAGAACCTTTTCCCTTCTGTGAAACATGGTGGTGGTAGTATTATGGTTTGGATCCTTTTGCAGCTCTGTCTGATGATCTAGAGAAGTGAATTCCTATTTATAACAAAATATTGTACAGGAAAATCTCAATACATTTGTGAGTGATCTGAACCTCAATGGAAAGTGAGTCATATAGCAACATTACTCAAGGGATCTTCTCACTGTGATTTCAAAAATGAGGCCAAAAACCTAAATGTAAGGTCAACAAATGTGTTTACTTTAATTTTCTAAATTATGGCTACATTTCTGGTTTAAAACCACAGAACAGTCTCACCGCTGTGCATGTCAACGCTCCACACACAATCATCTGTAGCTGAAAGTAACCTTCAAGCCTCCGTGTAGCATCTACAGAGGTCCTCCCTGCAGGGTGTCACATTGTTAAACCTTCCTAGAAGAACAGCAATTCTGCCATTGTACCATAACCGCTTGCTCACATGCCCATTGCACTATTTATACCAGCAGAACACAACTGCTGCTGCAGGTACAGTTACAGTGAGGCACTTCAAACCCCAGCTGCCCGGCCACAGCTAACAGAATAATGCAGCATACACACTGCATTGACACACAGTCACACGCATGGCGCTGCTGCTGTTTCTGGCCCCCATCATCCTCCCTCAATGTGCTTCCTAGATCTACCGTACTGATCAGCTGCCCCGGGCAGCCCTGACATGCCCACACACTGAGAAGCCTGCCAACGAGCCCTCACACACACTGGTTACATCATGAGTAAACCTTGTCTCTTTCATGCTATAAATCATTATTCACATCATCAAGTCACAGGAAAGAAGAATGTGGGTGGTGGACAAAAAGTTGGCAGTCTAATGAAACAATTACAATTGTTTTGAAAATTGTGTTGAAAATAAATGCAGTTTTATTTTAGTCACTCAGTCTAGCTGGTGATAAATCAGCCTTCAATTTCCAAATGCTTAAAAACACTTCTTTTGTATAAAGAGGAGATGATTCAGGACAATGGACAGCATTTCTGAGACATACTGCTTGCATCAGAGTCACAATAACAGGAGATGTGCTGCATTCCTCTGTGAGAAATTAGAAATGACATTTTCATTATTTTCTGACATTTTGCTGAGCAGCCAAATATGCAATTAAATGAAAAATAATTACCTGAAATAATCAAATTAGTTGTAGCCCTATGAAATATGCACATCAACTCCAAAAGCGGGGTGTACTACATTCATATTTGACTGGATGAATCATGTATAATTGCTATGACGATAGTCATTTAAGTCCTTAGGAGGCATCAGCCGTAGAGGACATCCTAAAGTCAATAACCAAAGACAAAAAAACACGATGATGGAAATTACTGTTTTGCTGAAATTCTGTTGAAACAATCACCAGCTAGACCATCAGTTACAGAATATAAATAGTAGTAGTAGTAGTAAAAGACACAATGAAGGCAGGTAGAGTTACTAATCAATACTAATACTAATCAACCTTATTTATTTTATGTCAAGGTAATAACATAATCGTTCTTGTTTCGTTCTCCTTCCTAATACTGTGTATTAGAAATTGCAGTCTAACTGTGCAAGAAGACTGGCGGAAGTGCACGTGTGTGTGTGTATGTATATGTGTGTGTATATATATATATATGTGTGTGTGTGTGTGTGTTTCTGTGCGTTTATATCAATTAATTATCTTTTCATTTAATAAATTTCTTGTTTCAGCTCTGTTTCTTAAGTATATATTTAAATGTTTCTCTTTGTATGTCAGGGTGGGAATCACTTTGACCAGTATGATGAGGGCCAGGTGGAGCTGGAGCAGGCGTCCCTGGACAAACCCATAGAATCGGTAAGGTTGCATCCATCATCCCACACCATTGGACCAGCTGTGAGAATGGATATGATTGGTCCAGGAACAAATAAGAACCACACCGTTTTACTCCATATTGTCCGTGTAGAAGCGTCCAGTGTTACTTGAACACACTTGCCACCTAACCTGTAGAATCACTTGTCTCATGTCCAGTAATATTCCCTCTCACTCCCCATGTCCTCTACCCACTCCATTTCCTGTGTGACAGATAAAATTATTTATATAGTAGATCTTTCTGTTTTATGTACAAGAAATGGATAAATAAGTGATTTTGTAACATTCTCACATTAGTCATTGTTAGTCATTTTGGCAGTATGAGATGAGGTGATTCTGCTAGCATGGAGTGGATGAAGCACTGTCATTATTGGCTATTATCTCAATGATGTTGCTGCTCATGAATTTTAAACTCTTTTCAGATACTAAATATGACCTTTTAGTCTGTGTACTGGCTAGCAACTCTGTCAGTGAGGTTGATAAAGAGCTGTACATTTTTGTAATATTTTTCTGATACATGATTGATCCAACTTTTTAAATGGTACAGTGAATATGTAATTCTCTAGTTTAATCGTCGTAAATGAAGCTTAAACTAAAAAATGTCCATGTTAGAGACCAAATATGGATGTAAAGTAATTTCATATATCTGATAGTTTTGCATTCACATCAAATTTACCATAGATATAAATACAGTGCTTGTTCCACTCAATGTAGCAAATAAGAGTGCACATTAGATGGTGTGAATGGTTACATTTGTGTTTGAGTGAATGTGCACCTTTTTTAAGCTTCAGAATTTATGTGTTGGTTTTTAGTGTTTGTGTCTATAGGACAGTTATCTTATTGTACACAACTTGGGGTGTTCGACATTTCTCTCCTGCAGCGAATTGGCCCCTATTAGCTAAGCAGCAATGACCCGGTTTGTATTTGCACGCTCTGCTTCCTTACTCCTATCTTTAGGGTCCTTGTAACGCTTCTCTGACTATCTTTCTATTTGCCTATTTCTTTCTGTTTCACAACTGTCACACTTTATATCTATTCGCTCTTTCTACTTCTGTTTCTCTCGCTCCCTCCCTACTATACAGTGATTTTCGGTGTACAGTACCCTCTGTCATTCTGTGCTGGCATGGTGCTTGTGCAACTGGGACTGCATTTTTCGCTGAAGAGGCACACTGATAATAGTGCAGGCAGCTATATTCTCTCTGTCTTTCTCATTCTCTCCATACCTCTTCTGTCTCTGAAGCATTGTGGTGAGCAGGCTTAAAATCCTTTGTCCTCAACAGAATCTGGAAACATCTTCTAAACATTATGAACCAGTCAGATGTGATCAGCAACAAGGAAGCTAAGAAAATTTTGCACCTTTTTCTAAATCAGCCAGTATAGTCACTAAGACACACCAACCAAAAGAAATGTCCAACATTTTTCAGACATTCACCATACATACTGTTTTAATTTTAAGGACATTTAGGGGACATAAATGATAATGCTTTGCTGTATTGCTTAAATGAAAACAGCTGTAAGCTACAAATGGGTGTTACCAAGTCTTTTTCTTGAGTTTTTAAGTTTACAAGCAGCAATAAAAGTAAATTCTTTCATAGGACAAAAAACGCCATTAGCATGAACTTTTCAAGGTTTCACTTTTACCCCAAACATGTGTTTTTCATATCACATTCATAGCTCAGTGAGCCAAGAGCATGAAAATATTGTCTTCTAGTCAAGTTTCCATATTTTGGATTTTTCATACACAAAATCCTTTATCCCCACTCTGTGTGGGTGGTTGTCTGGAGACAAATAAGGAAGAGAGATGGCCTGCTCACCTGGCTTGAGTAGCTCTTTTGCTCCTGCGCTATTATTTGTGGAGGGGGCCAAGGGCTGCGCTGCAGCATAACACAGCTCTTCACACATATGTGGCAAAGGTGCTGTCAAACATCACAGAGTCACTAATAGTTAGTTTTCACTCATTTATTTATTAATTTATTTAAAAAAAATCTTTTTTGGATAGCACAAAGCACCCAGCCAACATTTGTGTAAAAAATAGTATTTTTCTGGATTTGTATTATTAAAAACTGGTGATTCAGAGCTTCACAGAGGAGAAAAAGAAAGTAAAAACATTGTGCTCAGTAGATGAATCACACCAAAATAATGTCAAATCTCATGGGCGGGAGGGCAGTGCACAGGCACTGAGCAGACATTACTATTCATCATATTTCTATACAAGTACATTTTACAGTACATCTAAATATGAATTTGAAATGTTACATTAAAAGTTTAAACAAATAATTTGGCTCATAGGTCAACTCCTGCCTTCTTAGTGCAAACGTCTAGGATGCCAGTATCTGTACCAGCTGTTCACGAATTTTACATCTGGAACTTTTAGTGAATGCTTCAGCCCAGCTTCTTGGAGCCCCTCCCTTGCCATTATTGTGTGTGATTTATAGGCAGCTAGAGGTCTGTGGTATTTTATTGGGATCTCTTTTCTCTTCCTGTCTTTCCCTTTTTGGTCTTTGATATTTTTCTCTAACATTGTTTTTGCATTGCATGTGTTACCTTGGTAGCGTTCAGTACTGTTTCCTCTAAACACTCTCTTAATCATCACTAGTGTTTTATTTATTTATTTTTTTCTCCCAAAGTCATTCCTCCCACATTTCTTGCCCCTCCCAGTCTCTCAAGCCTACCATCCTCCTTCCTCCCCTTTCTTGACCCAGTGCCATAGCGATATGCAGTGGGCAACCTCAGAGCCACAGGAACTACACATCCATGTACATGACATCTACTTTAAAAAAAAAAAAAAAAAAAAGAAGAAAGAAACGTGTATCCTGGCCACAGGAAGATTCAGTTCTTATTAAAAGTTATGTCTTTGTTTTATGAAACTAATTATTGGCAACCTCCATCTACTCTGGCCCAAAAGAGGCTTATCAACAGTAGCAATGAAATAAAAGTGAAGAATAACTAAAAATGAAAATGAAGTCCAGATTACTTAACTACACTCTGCTAAATTTACAGTATTTGAAATGGGGCTTCAGTTTTATGAGGTGAGTATGTTCCTTTAAAGTATCATTTAAAATTGAATTATTTATTTAGTCTGCTTTTCTGTGACATTCCCTATCACTTCAGTAATAAAATCTGTAAATCTTTCATATTGAATCTGAGCCATGTGCACTTCCGCCCATTTATTGTGCTCTTGGCACTTTTGCCTTACTCTTTTACCTCTTGGTACATCTCAGGAGTTTTTTCTGTTTTGTCCCACTTGCCATATCTGACACCAACCAGGAATGTGGAGAGCTTCAAACACAAGGGAGCTGCTAAAGCTCACCAAGAGCAACAGACTTCAAGAGTTTATTTTTCTGTTAAACAGATCCACATTTAGCCTTCCATAGTCTTCCTTTAGCATACACTGAAGTATATTATCTGTTGTTGAAGGAGAAAACATAAACATGTCTTTGATAATTTTAGGCTGAAACACACGTGTAGTAGTATACCAGTCCCAAAGCAATCCCATTCTACCCACGCATACTGACCTGTTAAAAGTTATTACATGGACTGAAACAATAAAACTACATACTCTGAGGTCTCCAGGTGGGGTCCCCTGCATATCACTTCCCTTATCCATTTATTTATTTATTTTTTGTTTTGCACTGTGCCAATTACAGCACATTGCACACTTTTAAAAACACAGCTACTTTGTTTTGGATAACTTTCCCCCCCTTTCTCATTTATTAACAGTCAATTGGTGGATTTACTGAAATGCCTACGTTTTCTGTTTGTCTATAGTGTTATGTTTATTTTAAGGCAGAGAGAGTTTTGTATTTTAAAGAACTAGAAAAGCTAGCAGAATTGCAGTTGAAAGCGTCTGGCCGGTTTCTTACGTTGTGTCACGTGTGACTGTTTTTTTGACAGCCCAGTATTTTAAAGCCAGGTTCGTATGGAAATGCCTTCACTCCACTTGCACTGCTGTTGGACTCGCCGTCGTTGCTTTCATCCGTCTGTCTATTCTTTTGGTGCTCTTATCTGTTGTCCAACACCCAGTCTACACCTCATCTCTGCCCTTTAAGTCCTGAGCTCAATTGGACTTGATCCCTCAATTGTCAGCACTTGCAAAGTTTTGCCTCATCGAACCTGCTCTACCTGTTTTTGTTTTTTCCCAGTCCCTTAAAGAACTGACAGTTTATAAAGGGAAACACATTTTAGTTGAGGCGGGGCTTGAAAATGTCAGTATTTTATTTTGTTGTCTTTTGCATGACTTTCGCAATGAAAAACAAATGTGTGAAGAGAGAGGAAGCAGAGCTTTTCTTGCTCGTCTGTTGGCTTGACAGGTTCGCTTGACATGTAGTATTTTTGCCAAATAACAACTTGATATGGGACAGACCAAGCGTCAACGTCACAGCATTATGTGAAAGAATGTAACCAAAAGCTGGTAATGGCTGACTTATGGTAGAACATTCTCTAGTTATGTAAATGTTGAAAGAATAAAGTGCTAAAAAACAAAAAAAACCACACACATTATATGCACTGGACCATATCCATAGTTTTAACTCATCTTTTTTGGTCAGTCTTTTCCACAGCACAGTAAAGCTAAAAGACAAACAACAGCCCAGTAACAGAACCAAAGCTAGCACATGTTGCGAATTGTTAGACGTATTTCTGAGACTTCCTCCAAGTGGCAGGAGCATGCTTTCACATGTAGATGTGTACCAACACACAGCAGTTGCAGAACCATGTTCAAGTCCTAAGCAGCGACATGTCAAACCCAGTTTCAAGCTCAATTTAACTTTCAATCTTTGAGTTGTTCCCAGTTCGTTTTCTATTATGTAAGGCTTCACATATCACTTATCCCACAATGGAAACAATCATGTAGTACAAAAATGAAGGGAGACAGTGTTATACACTAAAAAATAAAAAAAGAAGCGAAAGATTTCATCGTACCTCTAGACGGTCAGAAACACACATTAGCCAGATATTTATACATGATTAAAACTAACCTACGCTTTCCCCAGGTTTATAGGGGCAGGCATAAGTTTGTGCACAAAAAGAGGGATTCAAAATCAAGGAATTTTTATTTTTTTTATTTTTTTATTTAGTCAGATTTATTCCACTTGCAACTTCATGGGCGGAGATGCAGTGTGTATGTCCTGTGTGTTTGAGACTACCACTCCCTTCACATGCTCTAACCCATACAAACCCATCTCACCTCCACCACCGAAAAACTCACCCCATCATGGCTCAGCCTGCTCTGTTCTGCTCATTTTTCCCTGCCTCCTCTCTTGTATAAGAGAACTAATTGAGCCTTGTTGAGCCATCACCTTTCCTCACTGTGCCTGATTGACCTGAGACTAACACAGTTGGAGTTTTGTTCACCTGCCCTCCACCCCCCAGCCCACCCTTTGTATGTGTGCCACTCACAGTACGCTATTAACACCGACGACCCCTTTTGTTAAAACTTTTAACAAAAAGCTGCATGATGTTTTTTTTTTTTTTTTTTTTTTTTTCCCCCCCTGTTTTGTTTCAACACCCTCACTTTCTGTTTGTAAAAGTTGATGTCAGTCTCTTTGTGATTATAAATATCTTTTGTGTTTGGTTTGTATGGCTTTTGATAGAATGCAGCACTGTTGAATGTTAGACAAGTTTGGATTAGTTATAATCACAACAGAAAACACTGCTGATGAAGAAATCTCATTGTTTCTTGTCAATTTGTGCTTGAAGATGTAATGTAGTGTGTAGTGGTGGGATGGTCTTGCATTTTACTTAATGTTTTTGTTATCTTGCTGAACCATACTAGTGATATAATTACTAGATATTTAGCACATTTGGACCCGCGGTGTGCAAAGAATTACTGTAATGTGTCTTTTTGTGTGCCTCTCTAGCCTCTTTGGTTTATTATCCATTGCCTATCATGCCCAAATTTTTGGTCTTGCAGTGTTTCCCATAGCAATCATCAGTATTAATTCAGGGCCAGAAAACAAATACTTCAAAATAGTTGGCTCCCATCCAGTTTTAATGAACATTTTTAATGTGCCACAGTTAAAATTGTCCATTGTGAACTTGTAAGTGGATGAATAAAAAAACGGTACAAAAATGCCATCTGGTTTATAAAGTTTCTTGATACTGATGATTTCTATGAGGATATCAGTTTAGAGCTCGGTTAAATTAATTGTTTTAAGATATTTAAAAAGAATTGTAAACATTGTTGGGACCTGACAAGGGGTAACAGACGAAAGATGCTGGAGGTAATCAAAAATATGCACAGCAGTCATTTTTTAGTATATCTGATGGGGCATGGAGGCATACTGTGTATCCCTTCTTTTCACCTGCACACCCACATATCCCTTCACATGTGTATAGTCTGTCTGCCATGGGCCTTGTAATGGTAATCCAAGGCCCACTAGCTACTCCTCTCTCCCTCCCTCTCGCTATTTTTTGTGTCAGCTGCATATATTTCATGGTTGCCCCCCTTGTCATTTTTTCAGAATCACAGCAAGCTTGGAGTTTCTGGTCTTCATTTTGTTATTGCTAGATTTCCATACCTGTTCTGTGTCACTTTTTTTGTGTTCTAAGATCTTGCTCTGTAGTGGATCATATATGTATACTTGAGATACATATATTGGCCTCTCCTTCCTTCTCCTTCTTTTAGCTTCTCACTTTGTGAATGTAACTTGATATGCTTTCTTACTTGAAAAATAGAAATTGCCTTGCCCACTTACTTTGCCTGAAAAGGGTTTTTAAAATGCACTCCTAACATAGGACTTTATTTTGTAGCTTACTGGCTCCCTATAGCTATTTATTTATTCATATTAGTGGGACTCATACCCTTCATGTAAGTCTCCCAGCCTTTATCCCTCTACCAAGTACCCTTACACTCCTTATGATGGAAGACACTGATTTGATTGTTACACGCTGTAGGTGATGACAATAACGATGGTGATGGTGGTGGTGGTTGTACTGATGATGGTGTGATTTGAGTGCTATATTTTGTCTGTTTATTTTTTTTATTTTTTGTGTTTTGTTTTCTTTTTTTTTACCCATGCCCACAGGGTATAGCTCTTCTTATTATTGGAATATTTTTGGTTTTTTTCCCTTCTGTTCTCTCTGCCAGGATAACATTGGACATCGGCTGCTTCAGAAACATGGCTGGAAGTTGGGGCAAGGCCTTGGCAAAACCATGCAGGGTAAGGAAGCACTCTTCATTACACAGATGTGTAGTGTATGATGGTGACAATGGGCCAAAGCTTTGTGAAATTTTCTTGACCCCCACATTTTCAGGTTTTATTATTTTTTATTTGTACTAGCAACTGTTCATGTTTTTTTTTTTGTTTTTTTTTTTTAACTTTCTTTCTCTTGCCTCTTCCTGAGTTCCTTTCCCTACTCTGCCTGAGTAATAAGGATGATTATTTAAACAAACTTTTCCAGTTGTGTTTTTTTTTTTTTTTTTTTCCTTGTCACTGCTGTTTCCTGAAACCTGAACAGGGAAAAATGTTTGTTGGTTCTTGTAGAGGATTAAGGCCAAGGGCATTAGGATATTATAGATATTTCTTTGAGGCATTTACAGAAACTCATGTTAAAGTTTGCTTTCTGCTGGCACACAGGCTTCAAGTGTATATATATTTTCAGATATATCAGTTGCCACTTTCTTTGCATTTTGTCCTCCACCTTTAGTTTGAAAAGACGTGATTGTCTTAGATGTTTGGGTTTAAATCTTTGTTGCAGCTGCCATGTGTTGTCATAGTAGTTGGTGTTTATTTTCTTTTTTGGAAAATAATGAATTGCTTTTTAAAACACCCACCTGCTAACGTTCCTCAAGTCAGCATAATTTCTGGAATGTAAAGCAGTTTAGTAATCAGCAGATTGTTCTCGTGTCCTGTCTGGACGTAGACATTTGGGATTGCTCCCTGGGATTTTGCTAGACTTGCAGTCCCAGTGTGAGTTTGTGACGGGTCTACTTTAGCTTTGCTTGAAAGAAAAGGGAGCAAAAAAATGTGAAAAGTAGCCAAAATGTTTGAAAGGTTGAATTTGTTTAATTCTTGTTGCTATGCAGCATAACATCATCTGTCGAGTTGCCCATTGAATAGTCATATTTGTGCTCTTCTAACTCAAACTCAGTGGCTGTAAAAGGCTATTTTGTGAGTATCTGATAGCATATGAATGTTTTGTAGGCATACAAATACATTTATCTGTTGTTCCAAATGAACTTGCTACAGCATATTGTTTTACTGGTACTTTAAGCAACTCACGTCAGAAGTTTTGTGTCACAGCTCAATGTTCTGTGACTTCTGTAAGTAAAATTAGTTCTACCAGTTGCTTAAAAGCAGTATTAAAGAAGTACACATCATCTTCTCTGCAGTTGAATGCCCTTATTTTGACTCAATATTACAGGTAGGACTGATTACAGCTCATTATATAGGTTGCTCATGGCTGGCACATCATTAGATCAGGCTTGCTGGGCTCATTGGCTCAGAGGCAGTGGTGCAGAGCCTTGGCATGTTTCTGCAGAGCCCTTTCTCCACTGCATTTCCTCAGCATTTTTTTCTTCTCTTTTTGGTGTTTTTAAAAACTTTTTTTAGCCTCATCCATCTCCAAACTCTGTACAAAAAAGGTTGTTGTATAGCATATTTGCCCCTTAAATTTTTGAAATACATACCATGTCAAGTATTTTTGACCCATTAATATTTTGAAAATGTGTTAGTTAAGTGCATCACTGTTCCCATGAACATACAAGTTAACATCTGTTTTCAAATTACATTGGTTTCCTTTTAATTACAATCACCATTCAAATATGCAAAATTGAAATCTTCAGCACTAACCCACAAGTCTTATTTATGAACATGCAGGAACATTTTTAATTACTATAGTGGACACTTTATTTAACATAAAATTCAACTAGGTTGAGTAAGCTGAAAACTGATTTTATCAGATTTTACAGTAGGCTAAAGGGTGCACATTTATGAGACAAACAGCTTCCAGCTCTGCATCATGACGCCACCAGGACAGCCATTGTTGAAAATGAAGCAGTCCCTCAATGCTTTGATTATTGTAGCTTGGTCTTTAGTTCTGAGATGTGCACATGGAAGGAGAACCCCAGTTCCTTACATAAAGCTTGCAGAAATTTGTCCAATCTGAAGATGCTGAAGATCTCATCATCTCATTTGCTGAAAGTTGTATTTCTCGTCATATTTTTCTTTATCATTCTAAAGCAATTGCAAATAGTTTGGCAGTATGATGGATGCAAAATTAACATAAAAGTAACCTAGAAAACAAACAAACAAAAATCTCTAAAAGGCTATCTGATGTCTACTTTTTGTAACTGAACTGCTGAAAAAAAATAACACTGTAAATTGAATGATACAGACATGTTTCTTCAGACTACTGCTAGTTAAATAGTTGTTTACAGCATGGTGGAATTAAGTAAATTGCCTTAATCGTCTCCTCTTTAATTTTATGGTTAAACATTTTTGAGTTTAAAAAAAAATCTGTGCACTGGGATCTCTGGGTAGACATCAAAAGTAGAGCTCAGAGATCGAATAATTACTTCAGTTACTCGACAAGCACATAGTGAAATGTTATTTTCTCAGCAACCAAGAAAAGAAGATGGTTATCCCCATTTCTGCGGACAAAAACGAGAAATGCTATCAGGTTTAATTCCTTTGGTGTAGCAAAAGTCTTAGAGTGAGTGAGTGAGTAATTTCTTTAAGTGTGATCTGATATCGACAGGTTCAAATTTTAAATTTGCAAACAGGATATCTTCCAGAAACTCTGCAGCTGATTTGAGCCTGTCGTTGATGAGATATGTTGTTGCTGCCCATGTGCATATATGGGCTTTGTTCCCTGTGCCGTCTCATAGGTATTTGAGCCCGACTGTGTCCAGGCAGCAGAGTAGACCAAGTAGCTGCTTCATTCCAGATAGGCTGATAAATACATAGAGGCCGACAACACCGATGAAATTCAGAGCTTAGCATTTGCTATCTGCTATGTTGTTTGTTTTCATCTGGCCTTGAACATCTGAATAGCAGTTGGATGTGATAAGGATGCGTACTTTGTGTGGAGAAGAGAACACATTGCAGTGGCTGACTGTGCTCTTGTTTTTGCTGCTGGCACCCCTCATGTGGTTATGTAAGCGTCCTGCTTTGTGGGCAGATGAGACTGCAGCAAATTGTGTCCAGTTGTTGTGTAGGAATTAGTGGCTCAGCGTTGGAGCCCAGTATCAGTGCACAGATTTACACCTAAGAGCACACGTAAGAAGGCTCATAAAATAATCACACTGTCAAATCTCTTTGAAACCTGCTGGATAATCATTGTAATCTTCCTCTCCTTTCCTGTCCTTGCCAGAAGAGACGGTTGTTGACATTTGAAGATAAAGCATTGTCCCCTCTTTAAGTTTATCACTGTATTGACTTTGTTCTTATTCTTCTTTTGTCCCTTTTGCCCCTTTTTAGGTAAGGTTTGTTGGATCCCCTTTTGTATGTCAGTATGCGTGTGTGGGTGTGTTTTCTTTCTCCCACTTTGCAGTTGACCTCAGTGTAACACCCCTTTCACAGTGTATCATAGGCTAATGGCCTCTGTCAGCTTCCTCTTCTTCGCTTCATAATCACTAAACCTTTATTTCAATCTGTTTAAAAATGAAGTACCTCGATTTGAACCAAGAATAAAAGATCCATTTGAAATCAAGGTAGATCTAGGAATCCATGATTCCATCACATCCCCTAGAATAATCATCTCCATGTATATTAGATTTTTCCTCTTTGAGTTTCCGTGGCTGCTGTTGGGTAATTTGATTGGCTGTAACCACGGCTCAGACTTTGAATGGCTTGCAGAGTAGAAAAGTTTTCTCCCCTCTGCTTGTTTGCCTGTTTCTACCTCTAAAGTTGTGAAACTCGTATATGTGTGTGTGTGGTTATTATGTGGGACTGCGATGTGTGTGTGTGTGTGTGTGTGTGTGTGTGTCTGCTACTTACTGGGCAATAGAGTAAACTTACAGGGAAAACCTCTCCACCCTTCTACACCCCTTGTGTCTCCCCCTATGGTTACAGGCTTCCATCCTCCCCCTATTTCTTTGCCCCTCCTGCACAGCATGTTTGTCCCAGAGGTGCACTCCTGCCTGCCTCAAATTTCACTTACCTGGGGCTTTAAGCAGTGTTGGAGGTTACACACTAAACCACCATTTTTATGAGAGCAACTGAATTACTTTTCCATTTACAGATGGGTGCACCATTGTTGTTTTTTGTTAATGAAACTTGAATAAATTGCTGTTTTTAAAGCAATGCAGAACCCACTCTAAGCACTGCTCAAAGCCTTGCTGGCTCCTCCCTCAGGTAAATTTATGTGTATGCCACGTTTTCACCTGTTACGGGTTAATCACATCCCAAACTGAGCTTGCTGGCTAGAGGCTAGTGAAGATGTGAAAGAATCTCAGGGAAATTTGCAAACTGGGCTGACAAGCACCTGCAAGGCCAAAAGCTCAGAGGGGGAAAATGGTGGTCGTCCCTAGAGTAAAATACATAGACCAGAGACCTACTACAGTTTAAAATAGCTAAACGTTTGCTTTGGATTAAAGATTTTTATTAGGCTAAAATTCTTCTTTTATCATTCATTTGAAATCATAAATCGTCTTATTATTTTTTAAATCAATTATTTCTTAGCACAGTACTTTTTGTCCAAATACATTTTTCTTGGGATTTTTTTTTCCTTGCATGCCCCCCCCCCAAAAAAAAATAAGCAAAGGATTGCTAAGCTAGGTTTTAACAGATGTACATGAATTACTTTGTTTGCTTTACTGTAGCGGCTTTTCCACTACAAGGAATTGACAACCTTTAAATTAGAGCTCGCATGTAGATGATTATATAATTAGACATGGTTATTTTTATAAAGGTCCAGAGTGTTTTTTCTGTTGTACATCGCTATAGAAGGACATTGTTGTGTATGTATGTGCATGAGCTAAGTTATAATACATTAAATGGCGTATACTTTGTATCTGATAAATTATGTATTGTAGAGCTCCCCCATTATGAACTACTCCCTGAAAATTGATGTAAGCTTTACATTCAGTTACCAGTCGCAATATCCTGTAGTGGAAAAGACTTTCTTTTAATGGATGGTAGTGTTGTTAGTCTGTTCCTTGGAGCTCATTCTTGTTCAGGCAGCATGATGACACCACACTAGGGGCCTGGGGACTGGGACAAGTGGTTTGGAGAGAGTGGTGAGAGGAAATCCCTGTAAGCACCTAGCCCTGAATGAAGGGACGAGTTGGGTGGTGGTAGGGGGTGACACATGGAAGTCCCTCTGGTAATGAGCACCCTTTAACCTCACAACCACACTCCCAACCCCACCCTCTCTTCTTTATGTGCCTCAATCTTCCTGCTTAACCAATTGGTGTTTCTTTTTTACAGCGATTTGATCCTGCCCATGTTGTGCTGATGGTAAACTTAGTGGTAAATGTTATTTTATCCCCCAATTGAAATGTTTTTTTGTTTGTTTTAATTTCTCCCATTATTTTTGTTTTCCTCTCATCAGAGCACAAATGCTACATAGGCTTTCAATTCTCTCTATATTAGTCTTCATTCTGCTGCTTGTATATTACCATGCATCTGTATTACTCTTAGAATATTGTCATTTTGTTTGTTTTCAGTTTTTTTTTTTTTAACTTTGTGATTCACACCTCGTGATTTAGATGCACATTGTTTTTGTCTGGTCCCTTTGTGTTCCACTGGAATGGGTAATGTGGAAGTATTGTCACTGTGTTTCAAGATTGGTGATAGCTTGGGATGACTGTAAGTGTTCATGAATCTTTAATTCTGGGCCTTGCTTGTGACTCCATTCAGACAGACCACTGCAGTGGCTGGCTTACAGACCAAACTCTGTTTTCAGATTCACTTATGGGTTGCTGTTTGTGAAAGAGCATGAGCCCATCAGTAGTCTTGTGATCTCAGAGTCACATCAACAGTCTTTTCCTCTCACGCCCTTAGATGAATAAGACCTTCATAATCAGTCAGTTAGAATTACGTATCAGGTTGAGAGTTGACAGACACTGCAGTGGGACTGAACGTCCAGGCAGGCCATTACATGTTACAATACCCATGCATCAGTGATTTCAGAATGATTATGTCATTGGGCTGTGATGACTAAATTACTTAAGAAAATTACAGGAAGGAGACACACACACACCCTGTAGCTTCATTATCTTCTTTTGTTCTGGAAGGTGCCAGGAGGCATTTTTCTTTAAAAAATTAGCATTTTCAGCAAAAGTCAAGACACCTAAATGTTATCTTTCTTTTTTTCCCCATTCATAAGTATTTTCTTAACAATTTGAATTATATTGAGTGTGGTCCGTAATAGAAAGAAGGGAATTTGCAAATTAGTGAAAAAGACACAACATTGACACTTTTCATGCCCAATGCATTAGATTTTCCATATGCCCAATGGTATACATAGAAAATGATTTGTGGAAAATGAGACTAACTTGAATATTTGAGGAAAAAAAAAAACTGAAAATAAACTGAATTGATAATCACTATCAGTAAGGTTGGTTGTTTTATGTGGCTGACATCAGGAGCAGCAGACTAGACCAAATTCTTTTTATGCCTTTTGTTTTGAGATTCCCCTGTCTGTCTGTCTGTCTGTCTTCCCTCCCCTTCCTTTTCCTTCCTCCTACCCATACTCATGTTTTACCAGGTAAGTATCCCCATCCCTTGCACCGTCACCATGGCGACACCTGGCCTGTGACGTCACTCTGCTATAGTTCAGTGCTTGTGTCCTTATTTTTCGTTTTACTCTCTCTCTGCTTTGTTTGGCTGATTATGAGTGGAATAAGCAATTCTGTGTCAATCTCCAAAGTAGTTTTGATTATTTTATTTTGTTTTAAATGTACTTTGTGTCTTAATGTTTCATTCTGTTAATATTTTTTGTTGTCTTTTTTATTTTATTTTTTTTTCCTATGGTTAATTTCCTTCCTATCTAGCTCTTTTCACAGCTTACATAACAAAACTCAAGTTGACAGGAAAATAATCTTTAAAAATCTAGTCGTGATGAGGAAGGGGGTCTGGATGAGAGAGCAAATTTAGATTTGTGGAAAGTGAACGGTGCTTGCGGCGGTCAGGCAGAGATAACGCAATAGGCGCTGGATAAAACAGAGGATTTAGCAGTGGTAACAGCTGCAAAAGCTTGTTGTCTTATATGCACAAACACTACACAAAGTTCCTAAAAAAAAAAAAAAAACTGTGGCATGCTTGATAAACTTGGCAATCAGGTTTAACAGGACTGCGACAGTAAATGGACAGAGGACACTGTGCAGGTGGAAGAACCACACAGAAAAGTTATGGAAAAAGACTGGCCTAAAGCTGATGGTCTTGTTTATTTAATCTACTTATCTTCTATGGAGACATATTACTGAACTATCCTGATGACCTTTTTTATTTAATCCAGAATGAAATAAAAATGCTGAAATGGATATAAATTATTCCAAATTTAAATCAACAGCTGAGTCAAATGTACAAAAATACAAATTTGCTAAGTAGTTGGTTGTCACAGTAAGCTGTGAGAATGGCTGGTGTTTGGTTCACTGTAGCTTTCTGGTCTCTTTGCACTTCAAGGCAAAAATTCTCTAACCCCAGCACCCTATGCTCTAAAAGCAGGCTGTCTTCGAGTTTTTGTCCTTCATCGCGGTCTCAAAAACTCACCTAGTCCTCTCTCTGTCCGCTTTTCCTTCAGGACGCACCGACCCTGTGCCCATTATCCTTAAATATGATGTCATGGGAATGGGACGGATGGAGATGGAGGTAAGATACTTCGTGTCCAACAAGTCTTTTGACAAATCTGCTTTGAACTGGTCTGTTGTTAATGTTCGGTGGAAATAATTGGAAGAAATATCAGCTGCCAAGTTGCCAACAACTTGACAAAACTAGTTCAGATTTTTAAATATCTTTCTTTTATTGCAAAGCTCACAGCTGACAAGCAAACTGCCCCTGGAAAATTCATTTGGACCATCAAATCCATTACATGCCAGAATAGCCACACTGGAGATCATCATGCACAGTGACAGGTTTCACCTGAAGCCGTGTAGAGAAGATAAGCTGTGTGAAGTTGTGCTGATCAGTCCCCAACTTATCGCTGGTGGAAAATGTCTGAGCGACGCTTTCTATCTTTATCTATCTTTGATTTGCGTCAAATGCATATTTGCCAGTGCTGAAAGATTTATAGTATCAGTAAGGTCCCGTAGCTCAACTGAAGTGCCATTTTAAACCCAAATCATATAGTTACCTTAAGACGAGGTCTTGTTCTCATGGTTGTGCTGTGACTTTTAGAATGATGTTGATATTGAGGGTAAGTTACTCTTCTTGCAGTGCTATAAACAAATTTAAAATCTGGATTAGCATGGGCATAACCCATTTAAATTCCAGAGTGAAGGATTTCACTGCAGTATATTTGATAGGTCTAACCAGCCAACATCAGTATCTGAGTTCAGCACTACTGTTCAAAGTAAAATGAATAAATTAAATGAATAGAGTTTAGTTCCACAAAAGGTGCTCCAATGCTGAATCCTTAAGCAGAAATGCAGACATTAAAGATATTATTGATAAATTTTTTTGGCAGTTTTGGAATATCAGTTCCTACCTGTGTTCCTACAATTCAGAATACTTTTTACTTTAAACAAATGGCATCAGAAAGCTTTAGGGCAGCACAGCATGCAGCACAAACAGGCCATGCGTACTTAGTTTCCTTATGCTAATTCCATGACCGCTGTAGCTTAGACTTGCCCATGGCCTTGCAGCTTGTCTGAGCGCGCTATTCATCTTTTAAGAGGTACACAAAGCAAATTTGGACTGCTGTTGTTGACTCAGTCTGTTGCAAGTGCTGGAACTGCTGTGTGTGTTCTTTCAGCTGGACTATGCAGAGGATGCTACAGAGAAGAGGAGAGTGCTCGAAGTGGAAAAAGAGGATACAGAAGAACTGCGGCAAAAATACAAGGTGGGGTCCTTCATCTCTGGACAACTGAGGGTGCTGAAGTAGTCATATCTAAAATAACACATTACAAGTACTCTTGTAGTAGAACCAGTTAATCTTGTTCCTTAAATTGTTGAACTAATTAATTAACTTATTCCCTTTTGTATTTCTCATCAAAAACAGGACCAGGTGGAAAAAGAGAAGGCCATTGCAAAGGCTCTGGAAGACTTAAGAGCCAATTTTTACTGTGAGCTTTGTGATAAGCAGTACACTAAACACCAGGAGTTTGACAACCACATAAACTCTTATGACCATGCTCACAAGCAGGTACTGTTGACTGTCAAGTGTTGCACTAATGTAGATTTCTTCTGATTGTATTACATAAAAAAAACAGTTTTTAACCATTCCTTTCACTGTGTTCCTGTTTTGAAATGCAGAGATTAAAGGAGCTCAAGCAGAGAGAGTTTGCACGTAATGTGTCATCCCGTTCTCGGAAAGATGGAAAAAAGCAAGAAAAGATGCTGCGCCGGCTTCATGAGCTGGCAGAGCAGAGGAAACAAGACAAACAAGACCGGTAAGATTTGTTTCCTGGAGGGCCCTCTGCTGGTTGGATTTGACATCCAGACAGTATTCACAGCACCTCACTTTTTCTTTTTTAAATGTTACAGCCTTATTCCAAAACGGATTAAATTATTTTTTTTCTCCTCAAAACAGTACACACAATGCCCTGTAATGACAACTTGAAAAAAAAGTTTGTTTTGAGATTTTTGCAAATTTATTAAAAAGTAAAAAAACTGAGAAATCACTTGTACATAAGTATTCACAGCCGTTGCTCAATACTTTGTTGATGCACCTTTGTCAGCAATTACAGCCTCAAGTCTTGAATATGATGCTACAAGTTTGGCACACCAATCTTTGGGTAATTTGGTCCACTCCTCTTTGTAGAACCTCTCAAGCTCCATCAGGTTGGATGGGTAGCCTCAGTCCACAGCCATTTTCAGAGGTCTCCAGAGATGTTCAATCAGAGTCAAGTCTGGGCTCTGGCAGGGGCCACTCAAGGACATTCACAGAGTTGTCCTGAAGCCACTCCTTTGATATCTTGGCTGTATGCTTGGGATCATTGTCCTGCTGAAAGATGAACCGTTGCCCCAGTCTGAGGTCCAGAGTGCTCAGGAGCAGGTTTTCATCCAGGATGTCTCTGTGCATTGCTACATTCATCTTTCTTTCTATCCAAAATAGTTTTTCAGTTCCTTCTGTTGAAAAGCATCTCCGCAGCATGATGCAGCCACCACCATACTTCACTGTAGGCATGGTATTGGCCACGTAATGAGCAGTGCCTGGTTTCCTCCAAACATGATGCCAGGCATTCATGCCAAAGAGTTCAATCTTGTCTTGTTTCATCTGACCAGAGAATTTTATTTCTCATGGTCTGAGAGTCCTTCAGGTGCCTTTTGGCCAACCCCAGGTGGGCTGCCATGGACTTTTTACTAAGGAGTGGCTTCCATCTGGCCACTCTACCATACAGGCCTGATTGGTGCATATCTGCAGATACGGTTGTCCTTCTGGAAGGTTGTCCTTTCTCCTCAGAGGAACACAGGAGCTCTGACAGAGTGACCATCAGGTACTTGGTCACCTCCCTGACTAAGGCCCTTTTCCCTTGATTGTTTAGTTTAGATGGCTGGCCAAAAGAACTCTTGTGGCTCCAAACGTCTTCCATTTGTGGATGATGGATTCCACTGTGCTCTTTGGGACCCTCAAAGTAGTAGAACAGACGTCTACAGACAATTCCTTTGACTTCACGCTTGGTTTGTGCTCTGGTATGCACTGTCAACTGTGTGCTGTTCCAGATCGGTTCAATCGATGAAATTTACCACAGGTGAACTCCAGTTAAGCTGTAGAAACATCTCAAGGATGATCAGTGGAAACAGGATGTGCATGAGCTCAATTTTCAGCTTCATGGCAAAGGCTGTGAATACTTACGTACGTGGGATTTCTTATTGTTTTTTGTTTTGTTTTTTTAAATAAATTAGCAAAAATTAAAAATAAATACACCTTTTTTCAATTGTCGTTATGGGGTATTGTGTGTAGAGTTTTGAGGAAAAAAAATTACTCCACTTTGGAATAAGGATGTAATATAATGTGGACAAAGTGAAGAGCTGTGAATATTTTCTGGATGAACTGTGTCTACTGATGGGACAGTGTGATGTTTGGTTCCTTCAATTATTCATGTCAAATGATATCATTTTTTAAAAGAATTCCAATCAGTGGTTTAAACTATATTTACTCTTCTTTTTTTTATATTTTCTTTTTGTTTTACATGAACACATAACAGGTGAGGGCAAATACATTTGCAGTTTAAGTTTGCAACCTATACCAAAGCATATGACTTATATTTAGTTTTTCTGTTGCATTAAAAACCCTCCATGTGCATATTTGTAGTTTTCCCTTTATCCATTTTACTGAAGTTCAGTGCTTAATGTGTGAGGGTTATGTCAAAACCACAACAAGCAATTATCCTTGTCATTTCTCACGTCTCATTTGTATCACATTTTGTGTTTCAGTACCCCTGGAAGTGGGCCTATGTTCAAAACAACCACAGTGGCTGTTGATGGAGAGAAGTTAGAGGATTGTGACAACACAACACTTGAGAACCCTGCTGTGATAGACACTATCCTGGAGGGAACGCCAGCAGAAAAAACTGGCCAGTCCTCCCCAAAGCCTAGCTCAACTATTAGTTTTTCTTTGGGGAAGAATGCCTCCTCATCCCCAACCCCCAGTGGTGCATCCAAGGTCAGTGTGTCGTTCTCTTTTGCCAAGAAAGCCCCTGTAAAGCTGGAGACAGCAGCTGCCGTGTTTGCTGATCCATCCGAGGAAGTTATGGAGGAGGAGGAGGAGAGCCAGGAGGGAGATAAGGCTGGAGGACAAGACGAGACATCAGGCTGTAGCACTGACAGCCCTAAGGGAGTATCTGAGGGAGTAGAAGGAGGTGGTGCAGCTGGGGTGGAAGAGGTGCAGCAGCCTGATGATGGAGGCTCCCTAGCCTCAACTCTCAACAAATTGAAGATGATGATGAAAAAGGAGGAAGGGTATGCTGGACAGGAGCCTCAGTATTACCATTATGTACCTCCAGCTCACTGTCGGGTAAAGCCACACTTTCAGTTTTTGCTGTTCATGAAGGCTACTGAACAGTGTCAGAGCAAAGAAGAGGATGATGAGGAAGAGGAAGAGATGCAGGAGGAGAGAAAGGATGAAGAAAGCCCTGATCAAAAGGAGTCTGATGCTTCAGAGTGTAAAACTGAAAAAGAACAAAATAATGATACACTACCTACCAATCCAGAGCCCAACCCCCCATCACCTAAAGTGAAGATGGAGGAAGATCCGTCGTCATGTGTAATGGACACAGCTCCCACAGTAACCACTTCTCCTGCTCAGAAAGCAGAGGACACACAAGATACACTGGATTCAAACACTGGTCCTAAAATCCCTACTGGTCCCTTCTTCCCAGTCTTGAGCAAAGATGAGAGTACTACCCTGCAGTGGCCAACAGAGCTTCTTGAGTTTACAAAAGCTCAGCCTTCCTTGTCTTACAGCTGTAATCCCCTTTACTTTGATTTCAAGCTGTCTAGAAACAAAGGAGTGCGTGGCGGAAAAGCAGCAAAGTCCCCTAAGTCTGGTGAAGAGACTGAAGACAAGGGACAAGAAGTACCTGCTTCAACAGCAGAAGTAAACGCAGCAGCTGAACCTGGAGTGAGCACTGACAAAGACAAGTCAGTGATGAAGGAAGACCCAGACCAGTCAGAAAGGGGTGAGCAAAAACCTGCAACTGGCAGCAGTGGTGCAAAGAAGAAAAAGAAAAAGAAGAAGCATAAGAAATCCGCAAAGCATTCAAAACGCAAAGGAAAAGAAAAAGGTGCAGCAGAAGATGCGGAGGGAGAAACAGAAGTAGCGCAAGAAAAACCCAAAAAGAAGAAGAAACACAAGAGGAAGAAGAGCAGAAACAAGGGTCCAGATCAAGATGAGGCAACAGGTGATGAAAAGGAAAAAGTTAAGTCAAAGTCAGAAGATAAAGCTGTTGCCTCCACTGTTCAGCTGACAAGTGGAGGGGGAGTAGCTACAGGAACAGAACTTGGAAAGAGGAAACGTGCTGCTAAGGAAGTGCCTTCCAAGTCTGGAGCAGAGGATGCGGGACCTGGAAAAGGCAACGACAAATCCAACTTCTCAGAAGACCACAGTGGGGCCAAGAGACAAAAGAACGACTCAAGTGCAACTCAAAGTGCCTCCTGTTCCGCTTCAGCTCACAAGAGTCCAGCACATGGGAGACCTCCCAGCAGCGAGAGTGAAGAAGAAGGTGGCTCTAACACCCACCGCTCACGGCATCACAGGTTAAGCCCGCGGGATCAGCGGCGCCACCATAGTGAAGAATCAAAGCGCTCCTGTAGCCGCTCTTCAAGACGAGGGGACAGACGGGGCAGTAGCCGTCGGCATCATCGTGGTCAAAACTCCCGTAGTCGCTCTTACTCAAGCAGCTCTGAGCGCTCCTCTGCAGGAAGCAGTGCCTACAGCCACCGTAGCCGCAGCTACTCAGACAGCTACAGTGACTACAGCACAGAAGGACGCAGACGGAGGCGTTCTAAACATTCTTCAGACTCAGAGTATGAGCGAAGGGGTAGCCGAGGGCGCAGACGATCCAGAAGACATCAGTACTCTTCTTCTTCATCAGAAGACTCCCGCTCACGTTCACGCAGCTACAGTCGCAGAAAGAGGCATCACCGTCACCATCGGAGCAGCTCTAGAAGTTCCAGCAGCTGGAGCCGCAGCACCAGCGCAAGATCCTGGAGGCGTAGCTACAGCCGTAGCCACAGCTCCGCTAGCCGCTCGTCCAGCTCCAACAAAGGATCCCCTCACAGACGAAGCAACAGGAGTCGAGCAGACAGTGACACAAATCGTAGAGACTTCAATCGCTCTCGCATCTATCGATCCCAGTCTCCACGTTCATCTTCATCACGAGGTCTTAACCGCAGCACTCATTCATCCAGCTCCATGTCACTGAGGCCAGGGGGGTCCAGGGATGCAGGGGAAATGAAAAACACACTTACTGCACGCCAGCTGCTGGAGAAGGTTCAATCTAAAAAAAGCTCAGATGATTCTATCACAGGAACAAAATCTGGGATTAAGATTAAGGACCCACCACAGGGCTATTTTGGTCCTAAACTCCCCCCAACCCATGGAAGCAAAGCCATGTTGCCACTTTTTGGCAAGCTACAGGCAGGGAAGAAACCTATTATTCCCCTAACCAGGCCTGATGAGAGAGAGAAATCAGGGGTAGGGAAAGGCTCTGAAGCTGAGGTAGAGGATATCTTGGTAGAGCCAATAAGTGAGTTCCCTCCACCCCCACCCCCACCAGCCCCACCAGTCCAGAAGACTGAAGAAGCTTCACAGACCACAGCAGTAAAGGAAGATGCACAACAGCACACCACTACAGAGGAGCTGGTACACCAAGAACCCCGGCCAATGTTTGAACAAGAGTCTTCCATGATGATGCCCCAATATCAAGGAGAATTAGGGCAGGACCCTTCTCAGAACCCCGTTATGGAGTCTCTCGTGCCTGAGATGCAGCAGCAGACACCGATGCATGCCTACCCTGCATACCCACCTCCCAATATGGAGGAAGATGGCTTAGAGGCAGAGGAGGATGGACTGGCTCCTTTGGAGAGTCAGCCAATTACGTTCACACCTGAGGAGATGGAGAAATACAGCAAGCTGCAACAAGCTGCACAACAGCATATTCAGCAGCAGCTTTTAGCCAAGCAGGTGAAGGCATTCCCCACAGCTGCAGCCGCTGCAGCAGCTGCAGCAGCCGCTGCCAACTTAGCACCAGCACCCCCTCCACCAGCCCTGCAACAGATCCATATTCAGCAGCCAACTGTGTCTGTAGCTTCTGGCACATCAATCGCCACAGTCCAGCATGCCATCCTGCAACACCATGCAGCCACTGCAGCAGCAATGGGCATCCACCCAGCACACGCCCACCACCCTCATCATGCACATGCCCAGCTGGCCCAGGTGCATCATATTCCTCAGCCCCATCTTACTCCCATCTCCCTGTCTCCATTGGGTCCCTCTCTTGGTCATTCATTGGGACACTCACTGGGACATGCAGGATTGATTCCTGCCCATCCAACAGCCTTCCTGTCTGGTCAGCCCATACATATCATCCCTGCATCTGCACTTCACCACACCCCACTGGCTCTCCATCATGTCCCGCATGCAGCTCTGTACCCCACACTTTTCACACCTCGGCCCTCGCAGGCTGCTGCTGCGGCAGCTCTTCAGCTCCACCCGCTCTTGCACCCGATCTTCTCAGGACAGGACCTCCAACATCCACCTAACCACGGTTCTTGATTGATAACGTGAATTAGGGTATTCACATCACTAGATCTCTGGCAGAAATACTGTCTTGGTGTAGTGATTTAGATTAAGTCTTTTCAACAGCACGGGAGGCCAAAATCTGACTGACCCGTACTGTGTGACTTGTGCTCACAAAGTGGTTCAGCCTGTGTTGGGTGCTGGATCAACACTCAAGTTTTCAGTGGGTTCATTACTTTTTTCCCTCTATGTTTTCCTGGAATTTTTAAAAACAGGTTGTAGACCCAAAGACTTTGAGATTGGCTTGTATTCCAGTCCTAGGCTGTATTACCAACCTGACTTCACCACTGGAGTTTATTTTTATTTTCCACACAAAATATTGTAATAATCTGCAGAATTTGGCAGCCAAAGAGAGCCATAATGGCTGAGGTTCTAAACAGAATAGTGTTGACAGGGCAAAGAATTGATTTAGTTTCAGAGATGAACAGCTACAGCTGCGTGATGTATGTTATTCAGAAATGGAAGGTTTGATCATTTCTGATACTGTTTATATTCTAATATGACTACTTGCTTTCTATTGGATTCTTAGTTTCAATAATTTGTAACTCTGTAACTTGTTCATATATCAGTGTGTAATGTGAAGAATCCCGTCAATGATGACCATATGAAATTACAGCTATGGTGGTATGACAGTTACATTGAGGGGAAATGTGTTATGGGGCTATATGGCATCCCTAAACCTCTGAGGCAAAGCTCGTGTTCTCTGTTTGAGGGTGCAGGTGAATCAATTGCACTGAAATCTGTACATCGAAATGGTGCTTTAGCATCATGTAACAATAAGATTGTAGTATACTGCAATAATTGTATTTTTTGTTTTTAAATTATTTTCCAAAATGCTCTTTAAAAGAAGGGCTGTTTGCCTTTTGTAAATATGTGCTGTATATTAACCTATTAACATTCTTAATGGTTGAAACTGCTACTGGAAAAAGCAGATAAGTGGGACAGAAGATGGACACATGCATTTTATCGGTAGTTTCTAAATTGTCCTGGCTGAGTGGGATGAAAAAAGTGATGTTAAAAAGTAGCAATGATGTATTTTTTAAAAGCATAACTGTTTCAGCAAATAAAATCTTCATTTCACGTGTTTTATCCACAGTGTGTAGAGTGAATGACGTTCATGTTATCATGTTCCATAAACAGCTTCTGGATTCAATAAACTGTCAGCAGACATCAGCACCAAACAGTAGATGGTGCCATACTCGCACTGAATAGATGTGCAAAAGCGGTTTAAAAAAAAAAAAAATCCAGAAAATGCTTACTGGGGATGTGGCCATCCTAGAACATATTTTGGGGGAGGGGGTTGTCACCAACATAACAAATTTGAGGAAATATACAAATGTAGCAATGCATGTTTTATTCTTTGATTTAAATTACTCACATAGTGAGACTAGAACCATGTAAAAGCCAAAACAATCAGAAAAGACCACTCATCCAGTCTCTCACAAGATATCTGCTATCCTTTTTACGATGTTTAACCTCAGCTACAGAAGGCTGCCGTCAGTTTATTGGGCACATCTAACTTACCAAAATAATAGTTAAAAAAAAACAAAACTGTAGCTGTTTTCAGAAATCAGTTTCAGATATTGCTCCATCTCTGATTGCTTTCAATGTCAGTTTGTTGTCCTGCCGAATTATGTTGCATCATACATCTATTTTTCCACTATATTTAAGTTTCTTTAGATGATTAGTCTGCTAAATGTACCCAATAAGATGACAAGTCAGTTCACTTAAGATTCAGAAAACAAGTAGGTCCTCCTGGATTTCTAAGCTACAAAACAATGAAAGATTAGGTGTAATGAGTATTTCCACAGTTGTACTCTTATATTACATGCTCAACACGGAAGAATGACTGGATTAATGACAACCTAAGTAACTAAACAATTAGCTCTTAGGGGAAAATGAGAAAAGTCAGAATGATTTACAGTTTTTAAACAGTTTTTTTTTCCCCAAGTGGATGTTTGGCAGTGAATCAAGAGAAAGAAGAATGATCAGTGGAGGAAGTTTACATCCTCTTGGAGCTTCAAGTAGAATAAAATACTGTTTATAATTAAGGTTTTCTTTAAGCATACCATTTTGTAACAATCTTCAACAGTGGAAAACGGCTTGAAAGAAAATGAAACCATTTATAAAAATTACTTTAATGTTAAAAATTCATATCATGTGGGATGACGGGTTGCAGAAATGTCCAGGACTGATCAGATGTGGATGGATGATCATCAGCCGAGGTATCTGATCACCAGGAACATGAAGATACAGGTCAGCAACATGCCTCCAATCATGATAAACTTATCTTGGGTGGCTCGCCTTTCTATAAGTCTCATCACTGTGTTGGAGAGCCCCAACATGTTGGCCACATCCAACATCTTCTTATGGGTCCCCTGTTGTAGAGTAGAAAGAGGCAGTTATTTCAACAGCACTGGTGGTGATTATTATCTGCACTAATTGATCTGATATTTGGGAATGCCAACACCCTCCCTGATGCGTCAGACATTTCTCATGGTGGTACTATCAGTGTGTGGGTGCCAGTCAGCAGCCACACCCTGATTAAAAAAAAAAAAAAGGCCTGAAGCCAAACCAGGAAGCCCATCTCCTCCCTGGAAACAAGGACTCACCCTCCAGCTGAGAATATGTGCAGTAACAACAGAACAATTGTGATCAAGTACCACCCAGAAAATGGGTGATGTAACAAAGTTCAATTCATCTTACGTTACAAGTTCATTTTTATACTAAATGTGTACACTTAAAACAAACATGTTGCTCAGTCACAGATGGAGGAATAGTTGTAGAAAGGTTGAAGGTCACCTTGAGTGTAGATCTCTGATCTCTCAGTCCATTGAGGATGCCACTGCCACTGCCCAAGAGGTCATCGATGCCTCTGTGTGCGTTGTGTAAGCTGGAGTTTAACTGCAGGGTCTCATCTATGGGGATAGTGGTATCTGCATCCTATTGAACAAGAGAATTTAACATCTGTATATTACATTGAGTCAGCTCACCAACTAACATCCCTCTTCAATGGGTATTTTTTTTTTAATTTTTCAATTTAGGAAAATTGTATTACCAATTTTGACAACAATCAAAGTTTGCATCCCAACTTCTTTTAAGGCACACGCTACTTACGTTTGTAGTGAAGGTGCGGCTCAGGAGTTCTTCCCTCTCTCTTTCCTGGGCCTCTCTGGCATAGCGTCGGTGCTGGAAGTTTTGCAGAGCAGTCCGCAGGTGTTGAACATCGTACTTCAGCTGGTCCACTCGTCTGAAAGAAAACACCGAACAAAAAACATGGATGCTTGTTTTTCCCCCACAACAGATAAGCCTATTCACAGACCTCATAAAGCACTAAATTAGTCCCGTCAAAACGAAACAAAAAATCACAAGAGCTTGAAATCCATCTACAAAGGTCTCAGTCTTTGTTGATAATGTGACAGTAACAGAAGAAACAACATGAGAGGTCAAATTCAGGACAAACTTATTTTAAACAGGTGTAATCTATCCATCCACATTCTGCTGCTCATCAAGGCCAAGATGATGGTAAGTGAAATGTATCAAGTCTTTTACTGTCTGTTTAAGTTGTCCATCTTTATTTGACAGGAGCACAGGATTGACATTAGTATTAAACGGGTTTCTGTGCTTGTTCATCTCAGTCATACAGTTTGTGATGTTTAATGCGTCACATTTAAAACAATGATAAGCATTCATAGCTGTCTTCTTTTGACCTCAGATCTAATGCAGTTGGAATGACGAGTCTCTCTTAGCTTCACTCTGGCTCCCCAAATACCTGCCAAGATCACAGAGAAGCTGTGGGATGGGGTGAACCGTGTCCCCTAAGGCCTGTTTACCCAGCTCAGAGATGAATCTCTGCCCGATGCAGCAGGAATGCTGGTGATGACGGGGCTTCAGAGGAAATGTTTTCATAGAGCCACGTCGCCACAGGGCAGGACAGGGCTGCCTGTCTCGTCGTCTACACCCTCCCTGTGCCTTTATGAGATATGGTTTTCCCTTCTACTTCTGTGGTTTATGGTCATCATGAGTTGATTCTGTCCAAACTCACAATTTGGCGTTCTGGCGGCGGTTTGGTGGTTCCTTGCTGGCCAGGATCTCAAGGCGCTCTAGATGACTGAAGATCTGGTCGATTCTAGCCTGTAGTTCATTCTCTAACACTAGAAAATTAGAAAAAAAGAAGAAGAACAGAATGCAGTTATAGGCATAGTTATAATCAGCAAAAGCTCACATTGTTTGACTTAAAGCCCCAAACCAAAGCTCAATGGTTTACTGACTTATCTTACCCAGTTTAATATCATTATTATGAAGTTGGACCTTTGAGGTTAAAATGCTGAGGATCAGGAATGAGGATATCAAAGGGCCAGTATATGTTCAGATGTTTTGAGAGAAACAGCCCAGACTGAGATGGTTTTGTCATGTACAGAGGACTGATAGTGAACATATTGTTGGATGGATGATTTGGTTGGAACTGCCAGGGAGGAGGAAGACCAAAGAGATTTATGGATGTACAGAAAGAGGGCATGAAGTTAGTTGGTGTGAGAGAAGAGGATGCAGAAGACAGGCTTAGATGGAGACGGATAATTTGTTGTGACAACCCCTGAGGGGAACAGCGGAAAGGAAAAGATGATGATGAAAGTGAAGTCAGAAAATGTTTGCCTCCTTTGAATCTCTTCTTAAAATAAATGATCATTCAAGTTTTCACACTGCTGAGACTGTGGGCTGAAATGACATTGTGTACCAGGTCATAAGATTTCTCAAGCTGGCATTCATCAGTGGAATGACCCTCATTAGCAACTGTATAAGCTCTCTTCCTCTCGGGTCACAATAAAAGGTGATGTCATCATTTGTGAAGGGAAGGAAGACTGCCTGGTTCCCAACATTATCTTCAACTAGCCCTCCCAGCTCCTGTCACCGTTCCACCCTACAGCTTCCTGCCCCGGCACCAGCCTGACCCAGAGCTGATGGGACTGGCACCATCCCCCCGAAAACAAGCAGCCTGTAGGAGAGACACACCAACCCCCTTCTCCTGTTTCTGTGTCCCAGACACCAACAAGCAGCCACAACAAGGAGTCGGTGCCGAATAGAAACTATATAAACAAACAAGCCTAATAGGTTGAAGCCGATATCAGCATCGCATTAATGATCATGCTCACTACTTACAGTGTACTGATTCTCGGTCTGTCCTCTCCAAGTTTCCCATCAGAGACTGCACCTCCTGGATTTGCCTGATCCAGTTAAAAACAAACAAACAAACAAAAAAACAACAACCACACACACACACACACACCACGATTAATACATGTTAAACGTTCTTGTGCACCAATGAAACAGTTTTTTTTTTGTAATGAAGTGTTGGTACAAGTAGTACTTTAACATTAAATCAGTCATTAGCTGATTCAGGTGATTGTTGAGAGCTAAGTCAGTTTCGAAAGTCTGCATTATTAAAACGCGACACAGGAGCACTCACTTGTTCGTCTGGTGGTAAAGCATATCCATTTCTGTTGCTGTAACGGAACACTTTGTGTCCCTTTCCCCTTATATCGTTATTTTAACTTTAAACTCTTAATTCTGACAGGTGGCTAAGCTACCTAGCTACGACACGTCATCAGCCAGTCGTTTGTGTACGGAAGTAGGAAAGCGGAAGCTGCACTTCGTCACCAGAGAGCGAGATTGAAAAACAAGAGTACTCACTCCGCTTCTAATTTTAAACACTGAATACGTTACTCCACAGGTGTGTTATGTTACACCCTTGCCTCTGCAACGACTATTTACATATTAAATATTAGCTATTTTATGTGAAAGATAAAGTCATAGGCTCCATTATTTATCGTATATAACAAAATAAGTGTTTTATCCACTAACGCCAAAGATCGTAAATTAGCCATCTTTGGCGTTACATAAGGTTTTCACAGCACTTTTTTTGTGTTAGAGCAGAAAAACTGCTTCAACACAGATCTATCAATATATAACTTTTTTAAAGATTAAACCTTCTTAATTAAAAAAAATGTTATGATAGAACAATTAAATTCACTAGGACACCACATGTTTGCTCTGCTGACACTGGACGTAGCTCCATAACAGTTTCAGGTTAATCATT
>JBAMYA010000023.1:4380878-4401013 GCA_037176975.1 Arrhamphus sclerolepis | reverse complement strand
TTGAGCCGCTGCTCCTCCACATCGAGAGGAGCCAGCTGAGGTGGCTCGGGCATCTGTATCAGATGCCCCCTGGACGCTTCCCTCAGGAGGTGTCCCAGGCAGAGAAAGAGAAAGACCCGGGACACACTGGGGTGACTATGTCGCTCGGCTGACCTGGGAACGCCTTGGAGTCCTCTCAGAAGAGCTAGAGGAGGTGTCTGGGGAGAGGGAAGTCTGGGCTTCCCTGCTCAGGCTGCTGCCCCTGCGACCCGGTACCGAATGAGCGGAAGAAGATGGATGGATGGATGGATGGATGGATGAACAATTGTCAAGCATTTTACAGCATCCAAACGACAACTTGACCCGAAGATGGAGATGTGGTTAGTTTTACCTGCAATAGTTTTGTGTTCCTTGATGAAGTTTAATGAATGACTTTCAACCCTAGAAAGGTTGCCAGACTGATCCCCAGCTCTTTTATGTGGCACAGTGTCCCTGGGCAGGACACTGAACCCCCTCCTAGTGCTGGTCTCAAGTCTATGTAGGGCATTCAGTGCAAAAAAAAAGTATAAATAAATAAATATGCCAAATCAATATGTGTAACATAATGATTCACTTTCTGTAGCTGCTTCTGTTTTAAAACTGGGAAACTCTGTTGCATAAATTTGGTGCATGTTTTCAGAAATCCATCATTCCACAATTCGATGAACTGTCTATAAATGGAGACAGTTCAGTACTTTCATGCTGCGACTACTCTTCTTCAAAGTGAGTGCTCAGACGGAATGACTCCAATAGGCACAGGTCACAATTCTCAACTAGATAAAGATGAAACCATAGAAAAAAGCTCATAGCAAATCCTGGTTTATGATTCTAGCTGCTCTGATTTTACTGTTTCCAGCAGTACATTTCACTGGTTTACTCCTTTTACACAAGAACAGAGGAGCTTGATCCTTCAATATGCTACTTTTTCACAAAAAAGAAATTCAGTTAATCATGATCGACTGGTCACAGAGGGTAGATATAGTGGCCAGTGTTCGTAGAAAATGGATGAAATAATAGATTTCAGGCAAATGTGTGCATTTCCACCGTACCCCATCTTCAGGTTCATAATGGGGTACGGTGAAATAAATTGAGGACCTATTAAACCTTGACAAGGGTAGCGAGTGTATCTTGAAAATCGAATTGTAGCAGTTGAGTTCCACTGATTGCCATCATTACTTCCATTATGTTACCCAAAAGAAAAGCTCTTTCATTAACTTCAACGGTGGTGAGAAGCTGGAGGATGTTATGAGGGAAGCATGAAAATACCCCAGGGATCATTTTTGTGGGAAGGCTGGACAAATCGGGCAGTTCGTGTGCTCTTTAAAAGTTTTGGTTTGCTCATACCCCTGCATTTTCAGAGTTTATGGTGATTGCGTCTTAATTGCTATGTTACCTCTATTTTGCAGGAACTCATAGTTTCATTTTGAGATGATAGACTGTAAAATCCCTTATTAGGCCGCTGATGTGCCTTTATGTAGCACGGATCCCACAGTGTGATTTAATGGGATCAGACAGTTACACAAACAACAATTAAAAGCTTGGTTAAGTTTGTTCTTGCTGATTACCAATGAAGTTGCACCCTGCATACAAAGCAGCGCCTCCACAACAAATGTCTATTGATGTGCATTTGTGATGATCAAGGCCTCATTCAAAAGATGCCCGTGTCCCTCCCACAACACAAAAGACTCTCATCCAAGGCCTTTATGAATAAGGCTAGTCATTTACAAATACAAATGATAATTACGTCAGTCTTGCAGAGCTCTGTGGTTTTTTTTTCCTTTTTATTTTGCTGTCTGTTGCTCTGTCATAACAATATATAGTCAAATGAGGTGATTCATTTTGATTGGTAGACATAAGGAGAAGTAACGCATCATCTGTAAAGACACGAGCGGTACGCCAGACGAGGCCATCCTTCATGGCTTTGATGAGATGGGGTAATGCGATTGTCTTACAAGGTGGTGATGAAGACGAATGGCGAACCACAAAAGAAAGTGTATGAATGAGTCAAGCTGTTTTCATTCAGCAAGAGCTGCATGGCAAAACTAAAGTAGATTAATTAATCAGAAGAAAATACGGCTTTATGAAATTTGCAAGTCATTGCATTCTGTTGGCATGAAAAAAACAAAACTCTGCATGTGTAACAGTATGATGTATGGTGTCCTGTGTTACTGTGGCAACTGCTCCTCTACTTTCACCACAATAATGTGGTCTGTCTTTTAAGGGAATATTTTACAGTTCAGTCATTTTTAGTAAAAACACAGAATTAAAATAATTTCCAAATCTTTAAAGGTCAGCAGGTAGAAGCTTTCGAGTAATCCCATTTGCTCCGGCAGAGATCTCACTTATCAGTATGTTTCTCAGACAGACAGAATGGTTTCATTCTGAGTTGGGAAGCATTTTCTCACTGTCCACGCATCGTTGCCTTTTTTATGTTTCCATTTCCCACGAGAATTGATTGTGTACGCACGCACGGCATATTTGCAGTTTAATATTCAATTTCTCTGTGGCTACAGCACCATAAACGTGGGATGGCCACTGTATCTGAGACGAGCCCTTTAAAGCAGGAGCAGCAGAGCAAGTGAACGAGAAAACAGATTCTGTCCCATTAGTTTCCGAGTCTAAAGGTTTCTGGCATGACTTTACCTCCGCTGCTCCACTGATGAAGGCCACATGCTGAAATGTGTTGGTCAAATATTAAAGTAGTGTTATTGGAGTCCTGACCTCCATTTTAGACAAACCACACATCTCCTTAGTATTCCAACACTGAACTTGTGGTGCTTCATCTCAACATAATACAGAAAATAAATTTCAAAGTCTGTCTGTGTCTTATATTTGTCAGAAAGAATATTTAAATATCTGTTGTAAATATAACTCTAGTGCATCAAAAATGCAGAGAGGCGAACCAAGGGAATATTGACTAATGAATGCTCCCTCTTATGTTTTGTTTCTTACAGTTTCTTTTATATTCAACATCTAAAGACATCAACCACCACCTGACTAATTATCACAATGTAATCCAGGATTTTAAAACATGCACAAAGAGCTCATGCATGTAACCCCCTCCCAAACGTTTGTTTTTGTTGTTCCATATTAATTTCATCCTTGTCTTTGAATAAAGTACATATTACACCAACTGGAGGGTATTTATAATTAATTTGATCTGTTGCTGGTAGGTGCATTAGCCAACTATGAAAAAGCATAAATAATAGCCTCTAAACTCTTAATTCACAAGATTAGTTTTGGTCCAAACAATTATAAAGTGCTTAATTGTTTAAGGAAATGTCACCTTGTGGTCATATTTCTAGCTATCAATGTCCAGTTTAACTTTAACAATGCATGGGTGTCTGAAATCAAGTGCTGACATCATCACTTTCATTCTCCTTTTCACCACTGATCTCCTCAATAACCTAAAAATTTGCTACTGTTGTTTTTCACTATGAGAGCGTACGTGTGTCAAAAAGCAGTCTTTTTTCTTTTTCCTGCCCGGTTGGCTTGTCCTCAAACTCCTGCTTGCTCGTTCATTATAAGAAAGGCTGGATAAAAATGTCAGCTTAATGTCTAAGATGTAAATATCCAGTGGCTGAAAAAAGCTGCAATAATCCCAAAGGAGGAGAGAATTGTGGGTCATGGCAACCTACATGCCACTTATGATGGCAATGCCAAAACCACAGCATTTATAGAAGCCTATTTTATCCATTATTTGGTTATTTATTTTTATTTTTTTCATTAGCTTAGGCAGTGTGTGTGACCGAAGTCTAAGACGTGCAGCTCTACAACAGGAAGTGCATAACAAAAAGAAAACTTGAGCATTTTAAATAATGCCTAATTCTCAAGCTTTGCAGTCAATATTGCATTGTTCGGCCTTGATGTGAGAATATTGCTGATATATCACTAGAAGCCCTGGGATGCCAAATTAAACAAACAATGCAATTCTATTTCCTGAAACGGTGCAGTGATCACTTTTTGTGTGGTCAGAATTGAATTTTCCTCTAATGTGATATTTGAACTACTGCATCTCTGTGAAGGGAGAGTGAAGGGAAGAGAGCCGCTCATAAATCATTCCTTGACATTGCTGCTTCATTACCCCAAACTCACTCTCCCCCAGCCCCTCTCTGTCTCACATCAAAACTCCATAATCCCTGTCAAAGCTGTTTGGATTGTAGGTTAAAAGTGATTCACAAACAGGGGAAGAATGAATGAGAAAGGATGGCGGGAGAGGGAACGGATGGGCAGAATTATAATCTCCTCTGCATGGAGCTCTGTTCCACACACTTCCATGATAATTACCTCTTGCTAGCTTTCGCCGGCTCCATACCTTTTTTTCTAATAGGCGCTGGGAGTGTGAAAATGGAACTGCCTCGTGATTATAATGCTGCAAGAGCAGAGAATCATCCCTCTCTGTGAGCATATGGGGGAGCTGATCATTCCATTTCAGAGGCTGCAGTCAGCCCCCGTTTTCACTAGAAATGTCAGCTTGATGGATTTAAGTCAAGGTTAAATTTGAAAGCGCTGATTAAAAGTTGAGCGCTGCCACAGTTCAAATGTTGGTGGACCAAAAAGAAAAACAGAGAGGGTACCGTGTCGCAGAGCTCAGCATCGTTTCCATGCCAGTGCTGCAGCAACAGTATGTATATTTCCACCCAGCATGAAACTATGTCTAGCATAACATTTTGAATCGTGTGGGTAGAAGAACAGATTTCACTTGAAGCTTGAAGGCACAACAAAAACACCAAACCAAAAAGGCAGTACTATTTTATAAAAATGCTTCTACAGTGAAATAGTCACACTAATCTGATGCAAACATTATCAGCTACTGACATTCATTTCTATTAGCTGCTTGACTGCCGGCCTCCTTAGTGGAAAAGATGCTTTTAATGTAAAAGCAGAAGGTTTATTGATATTGGAGTGTAACAGCAATGCAATTAATTTCTAAACATTCACTGTGGAGAAACAAGTGTATTTTAAACACGGAGGACAAACTTGCACAGCCGTCCTTATTAGGATACAGCATTTACTTCCTTTCGTGGGGTGTGATGAGGACATGATGTGCTTTTCCTTTTTCTCTGACTTGTCTGAAGTGTTGCGTCACTGATTGCTGATTGAAATGCTAAAGACCAGCAAAGCAGGGGAAGTCAGACTCCACCATGGGCGCATTCATGAAAAGGACAACGTCCTCTGTTTTCAGAGATGTATGGACACCGGGTTCATTTGTTCCATTTATGAAGGAGCCATGAGCTTCTGTCCCATTTTTGTTTCCATAATGTCTTTGAACGAATGTGCAACTGGTTGTCCCAAAGACCAAGGAAACCAGTGTCAGTTGGACGCAGGCTGTTTTTCAGAGCAGCACCGTAGTTTAGCAAAACAGTTGATTCTGTCATACTGAGGTGTTTGTGCCTTAGTTCCAGTTTAGTAGTTTGGGTTGTCTTTTTTTTTTGATCCATGTTTAGTAATATTAGTAAAGGTATAACGTCAGAGATGTGTGGTGCTGGATTAGTGCTGGATTAGTGTAAAAGTAACATAATGTGCTGCTTCTCCTCATTTCTTGTGGAAACGGTGGTTTGAGAAATTGAAATTGTCTAATCTTTTTTGTCCCACATTAACACATTGATAATGAGCAACATCTGTGCTTACATCTTAGTAATTATAATTTTTCTAAATTGTATCATAATTAATTTAACTCAGTAATGAGATTCACATCAAAGTCATATTATACATTTTTTTTTAAATGTTACTGGTTCCTTGATGTTTTAATTTTCAATACATTATTCCTGAACCTTCCTGTTTTTTTTATTTTTTTTTTATTTTTTTTTTTTAAGTGGTAGCTGACAGAGATCCCTTTGACCCACAAGCTGTGAAAGCAAATGCATAATCTGTTGACATGTTGATGTGTGACAGGAAAGACTGTGGAACATGTCCTGAGGCAAGCGTTTGTCATCTCCCTGTGATTGTGTCTACCAGACAATTTTTATATAATTTACTATTATTATTACAATTTTTCTTGACAGATAAATTGTCTGAATATTTTTAATTGTTCATCAGGAGTCCTCTGTCTTGTTTGCTGTCTGTGAGTTTTCAGTGTCGAGGATGTCAGGGTGAAGAGAAACAGAGTGCTGTGTGAAAGTGGCATGATTGGCTTTCCCAGAACCTGCTGTGAAAATTTCACAATAGCTCCTTGGTGATTTAATGGTTGGAAAATCATCCTGGGGCACTACCTGGCACCTTAACAAAACCATATCTCAGTTGCTGTGCCACAGCCCTCTATCACTGAGGTGTCTGTCTGGATCGGGCATAACCAATAAATACATAGGGAACAAGCAAAGTTAATTTAAGCATAATTTAACAGAATTATCTCCATGACCTGGTACAAGCCCCTGTTTGCCAGAGATAGTTGCATTTGTTTTTCTCATTCAGCGCAGCAATCAGAAGTCGACCCAGACAGTTTCCTGTGGCAGCCTAATGGTACATGAGTTGATAGTTGTATCTTCGGGCTAGACACCTCGACAGAGGTCCTTTTCACCTACCCCCACATGTCAGAAACCCTGAGATCTGTTCATGCCACTTCTTGCTCTTGCTGTTCACCATTCTCAGTTGTCATAACATATCCCCAGGGCAGTGGTTGGATGCTCACAGCTTTAACCTGCTGCTGGGAATAGAGAAAAAGCAGATAGAGGGAGGAATGAACACGCCGTCAAACTGTTTTCCTGAGCCATACGTAAAGCACATTTAGGTCATGAGGTTCTCTTTGGCTGTCCTTAAAGTTTCAGCCCCGAGGAAGGGATGAGACAAGCTTACTGGTTTTCCTCCACACCTGAGCACCACAGGCACAAAGCGGAATCCAGAATCCAGGTGTGGAGCATGATCACACCCTTCTTACTGACCAAAATGTCACTTGTGTAAGGTCCAAAGGATGCTCTTATACACAGAAGTGGTGAAAAATCAGGATTTTGTTGCAGATACTCTTGCTATTATACAGTTGGCTGGTTTCATCAGTAACAATCTATATTTTATAAACTGGTAAAAATCTTATTATAAAAGAGGATTATGCATAAAGTTTGCTGTGTGAGTCTGGATCAACAAAGGATGGCATTTTTCAGTACTGGACTGGGGCTTCTTTGGGGGTCTTTCTGGAACCAAATGAAAACTGCACCCGTCCCTGTTATACAACTAGTACTCGTGTACTCAAGAGACCGTAAACCTCAAGAACACTGTTTTGTTCATCAAGGGGAAAATGATATGTTATTGAATCACTTCTCCACAATGAACTTAATGATGTTTTCCAGGCAGTATAATGTATCGTAACTCTGCTGTGATTGCCCAACACAGGCAGAGTGAAGAAGCCAATTATGAGGAGCAAAACTGCCTTGGGTCAACAATTTTTGGATACCAGTCATTTTTGAAAGCACACTGATCTTCTCTCTTCTCCCCTGAGGGAGATGAGCCACTCATCTTTGAAGCTGTGATGAGACGCTGAATGAAAGCAAATGAGAGCCTGTCAAGTATGACAGGAGAAACTCGTAAGCTTCCAGCGACTCAGTGGAGTTTTGGTGGGAATGGGGTCCAGGAATGGGTCAGGATAGGGTATGAGTCCCCCGCCCACCCAAGAACCTGACTGGCCGCTTTTAAATTTGTTTTACTTCCTTGGACATTGTTAAAAGTTTTGCCACCCCTAAAAGAGCAAATGATGATCTTTATATATGCATTTATTCTTCCATGATTGAGAATAAAAAGGCAGAACCCAGGCTGCTATTTCATAGTCTGTTGTTGTAGAATATGTGGAGTTATAATGACCTGCAACAAATTTATTGCAATGAATACATGTTGTATCAAGTTGAACCGGATTATGAATCCAGGTCTTTGAAGCAGATGCTCTACCACTTGCTGAAGGTGATCAGATGTATTTTTTTATTTCCTGTTGTCTTTTCTTGCGACTTCAGAGAGACAAGAGCGATCACATCATACACACGCAGTCCTGCAGCCGTGCCACCTCAGACACACAGATCTCTGAGGGTGAGAAACCCTTTCTTTGTTTCTGCTCTGACGACAGCTTAACAAGAACAGGAGTGTAAAAAGCAATAGCACGGAGCGCAGAGATTCCCCCACATGAACCTGACAGCATTTTTCTCTGCATAATTCTCTAAACAAGATCATCATTAAGTCTCGCGTGTCAGATAGCTTAGTGTGTGGTTCATGGAGCTCGAAAGACATCAGATTTTGATGTTATCTCATTGTGTACTTGAATCCTTTAACGGCAGTGATGACTTAATTGTTAACACTCATGGAACCTAAAGCCAAGATGGTATAATTGAGGAGCTATGGAGATTAGAAATAATCCCAGACAACATACCAGACTTATTTTTCAGAGATGTTGCTGGTTGAGGGAACACATAGCTCTGGCCTTTATCTCTGTTTTTCTTTCTTGGACATTGCTGATGTGGGAAAGTTTTGCTTTACTCGTAATGGAGGTCAGAGAATGTGTTTGTGTGTGTCCGTCTGTGTTCATGAGAGAAAGGCGAAGGGAGTGCCATATGTTGCGTAGGTATGAAGATGCATGGGGTCTTATCTTGTCCTATCACTGCGGCTACCTTGTAAACCGAACTGTTAAGAGTTGCAGGTGTTTTTGGGCAGCATGGGAACAGCCTCCTGAATGAACTTCACAATCAGAGGGGGCTGTGTGACACAAAATGGACTATTCATAAGCAATCTAATACAAATTTGTAGGTTTCTTTGATGTAGGACATAATATCTGCTGCAGTGAGCAGGTGCCTGCATCCTCAAGGTAACATGTTCAAAATTTAGAGAAATAAAGGACCAGACGCAGTTTTTAGAGTCGTGATTAAAATGGCTTTTTTAATTATCAAATAAGGATATTTGTTTTACAAAATGACTATTTATTTACATTCTCCAGAGAGATACAGTACAACGTACAACCTCATTTAATCCCAAAAGGCTTGACTTTAATCTAAAATCTTTTTAAGTCTTGTGAATTATTTTCAAAATGATGTTGGATTTCTCTTCCCTTCACCTGCAGATTAGGATCCATCATTGGATCGGTTCTGTCCAGTCATCTGAGACACGGATGAGTGGACGGAGCTCTCCTGCCATCAGTGTGGACCCCAGCTTCTGCATTAGCCCCCCCACCCATCCATGCAGGTATGCACTCAGCCTGGTCGTAGCTCTAGGCAGTGCATGTTCTTGTTGTGAGTTGAACAATTGCATTAGTCATTTCACATTCCAAATTCCTACCCCATGCCGTATTCACAGCTCTCTGTCTCAGTCTCTTTTGCCTCTTTTTTTTTTTCCTTTTGCTTGACTAAATCACCTTCTCTCCTCTTCATCTTCATCATTTGATGCCCTCTGTGCGGTGTCAGAGTGTGGGGATTAGGCCCAGCTCTGATGCTATCTAAGCGTCTTTTCTGCAGAGGCGGAAGTCTTGCAGGGTTTAGATGTTTGACCTGAGGCTCACAGGTTCCGATTACAGGACGGGACGGCGCTTTTGTCCTTGAGCAAAGTATCTACCAAGCCTTTAACGCTTCAGTTAACATCTACTGCTCTTACACAAATGAGTGACGTATAAACCTCAAAGCTATGTAAGCTGCTATGAATCATATTGTTTTGCCAAGAAATACAAATATCATAGATATCTGAAAAAAATACAAAAAATCCCACCCCCAACAGAGCTGTTTTCCACCAATCTTCAACTATCAGAGCTGGATGAGCGACTTCAGCTCAACACAGCATAGTAACCTTTGCCTGAACCAAGTCAACGCAGACATGGAAGATAGGGTTACCTCCAGCATCACCCCACATTTTATCTTATGAGAGAGAAGCTCCAGCGTTCAGCTTGCTGACTGTGGCCCACGCCCGCTCAGGAAAACTTCCCTTCAAACACACTCACATCACTCCCACTGAGGTGACCACAGGTGTGCACATGGCAGGTGAGCTCACACGTATGCAAAAACCCTCTCTGCTCTCACCTGTCTCATCTGTTTCAAACACAGACACAGGAGCTTGTACAATGCACCCCGGCTCAGGAACCCCCCCACCCTGCTCAAAGCAGCCTCCCTTGGGGCTTGTGCGTGCGAATCCGGCTTTGGACTCAGCAGCCCCCATTGCTGCACCCCCTCCAACACTCAGGGTAGTGAGGGAAATGAAGACTTTAGGAGTTCATTATAAAACAACAACAGCAGCAGCAGGGGATAGGCCTCCTGGGGCTACAAAGTATCCCTTCTCATCCCTCCATCTTCATCTTTTTCCTTTATGTCTTTCAATATCTCAACCCCAGTCCTCCCTGCCGTCTGTGACACTCTTCTCCGTCTAATTTATTTATTTATTTTTAATCTCGCAGCTCTGCTGAAAAGTATTTTGCTTTTTAAATACATGGCATTCGTGCTGGAAAAAAAGTTAAATATTGATCTGCAATATTATAATATGATGAGTTAATATGGTGAGTCAGTAGTCTGGCGATATGAACTTGTTCGACCTCAGCCACCGCAGAGATGCTGACGCATTTCATCTTTCACAGAAATGACGTTTTCAACTTTATTGTCTGTGAGGGGAAATCAGCCTTCGCAAAAGGAAACATGCAAACATGTAAACACGTAATGTAATACTGAAAACCATATCATGAACTCTAAACAGCAGAGTCTGAAAATCTTGAATTTAGTTTCAGAATTTATTTATTTATTTGAACTGGGGAAGACTGGTTTGGTGACGTCTCCAGCAAAGCATTATCTGGTTTTTGAAAGCAGAACTCCAGCAGCAAAACCCTTGACAGGACTGAGTGGAGCAGCACCACATACCTTCCAAGAACATCCCAGTTCTTACTGGGTTTTGTTTTTTTAAACCTTTTAAAACATTTCATGTCAAATGAATAGCTCAAAAATGGTATAAAGGTAACTAGTGACCTTCCAGAGGTTAACAAACGACGCAGGGTTAAACAAAACTGAAAAATAATGTACATTTGAGTATCATACAAAAAAAAAGCCCTTTACAGGAAACAAATCAAATCAACTTACAACTTCAGTAGCAGAGCTGGGAAGGACTTTCTGAAGAAAGTTTGATTCAAAACATAAAAAGAGTGTTAAGGTGGATACTTTGAGTTCAAAGTTGGTGTATAGATTGGTTCCATGATTTCTTTTTCAACATGAGCTGTTCATTTGTTCTATGCTTTCTTTTCAGCGTAGAATTAGACATTAAACTGCATAATAGTCCAAAAAAGAAGAAAGGGGGAAAAATTGGGGTGATGTAAAACATTTGACCGGTAGTTTGTGTTATGAAGTAAAACACGTTTAAAAGTTGAATTCTTAATCAAGTTTTTAAAATTGCCAGGTTTTGGGGGGTATTTGGTTTTCATTTTGGAAGCATAAAGAAATTATTAAAGATCCGATTTTCCATCTGTGATCACTTTATTCTTATAATCCAAAACAAACAAGCAAACAAAAAAATCATTTCATATAGACGCTGATTCAGAGAAGAGTTTTGTATATCACCCTCTTGTATGTTGCTGAAATTAATGTCTCTCTCTCTCTCTCTCTTTTTGTCGATGATGTTTTGCAATTAAAGCAAGCAGCTGTTCTTTTTCCTTGAAAGATTATTACAAAAGTTTCACAAGATACAAACTTTTGCCCCCAGTACAGGTCAAGTATACCTTACTGTACATCCATAATGAACTGTTTAGCGTAATAAAACCTGTGAAATTGTTTCACAGTGCCCTGCAATAGTTTGGGGTCCCCAAGTTGATTATCTAATAAGGAATAATAAAGTGTAATCACAGTAATTATAGAGCAACATCAAAAGCACCACAGCACACTATAAATATCTGATACAATGACCTTCTGTGCGCTGGGGGTTCACTGATGCGTTGCAAATGTGGGGAAAGTTATGATTCACAGATAATAGCACATAAACTGCCTCATCATGGTTGTGGGGCGACCCGATTGTAGCTTTCTGACACTGATGTGGGGTCAAATGTTCTGTGAGACAGCGCTCCCTTGAGTCATAGCCTTTGTCATCATCGTCATTATGATTGTCATCGTGTGCAGGCCAGAGGCACAACACCTGTAAGCGTGTCCTCCAAGCAGCCGCCCGCCCCCTCGCCGTTTTACTGGTGGGTTGAGGGTGATGCAGCGAGCCAGCAGTGTTTTCAGATGAAAAGGAGGGCAGGAAGCGGTTTTAGCTCGATAGTTGCAGGGCATAGAGTTTTAGGCAGGTGCATTGCTCTTGCTTCTCTTTTGTGTGTGTGTGTGTGTGTGTGTGTGTGTGTGTGTGTGAAGTGTGACCACCTGCAGCAACTGAGCAAGACACAACAAACACGTAGGACTTACAAATCTTTGTGCATTTATTATTCTTATTCCTTTTAAATAAAAATGTGAAGCAACAAGATTAAGAACATTTACTCTCGAATAGTGGTGATATAGTATGTTGCCAGATTTAAAAGACGCGTACAGACATCTAAAATAAGATATTTCAAACAAATACAGAGGGAAAGACATGTATCTACAGAGAGGAATAATCCTGCACAGCTCATAAATCTTGCTGATATTTGCCAAAAGTTGAAGTGAGGTAGAAAATTACGATTCCACAATGTCAGACGCCTCGAGCCCTGGCGTGAGTTATATTCATATCACACATACAGCTCAGAATCAAAACCTTAAAAGAAAAAGAAAGAAAGACAGATGTTTTTGGGTCCAACATGCACTTTCGACCTGCACACATGGACACAGTGTTGGATATAAGGGGAGTAAACATGGTGATTTCCTTTGATTAGCAATTAGGGAAAATAGGGAGCATGACTGAACCACTTCAAAGAGCAAAGATGTGGCTAATTTAAACTTTGAAGACCGACTAGTTCAGTTGGGCAATTTTACACTTGAAAGTAGAGAAAAGCTTCTATAAACAATAAGAACAGAAGAACAGAGCTTGAGCTGGTTCTTTAAAAAGACAATGTTCAATGTTTCCTTCACTCTTAACATCTCCCTTTGTTCTGCTCAGCACACATCAGTCTGAATGTAGAGATTTCCATAGAGATTTCCATAAGAGCAACTGAAACCCAGCTTCTTTGTTTACACGATAACCTGGTTAATACATGCAGTGGGAATGTAGATCAGTGGTGTCAGACAAACCTCAACGCTTCCAGTGATTCTATCAAGTTATAGGTGTAGACTTCAATCTCAACAATACACTTTTATAGCATGTAGCAAGAGCAACTTAAGTGCTTTTACTAAAAAAAAAAAAAAAAAAAGAACTTTAAAAGTTCTACACAGCAGAAAATATCACAACAGCAGTCAAAAAGACAAAAAGGTAGATTTCTCTGAAGTCCACTTTAGCCTTAATGGCAACACTTGATTACAAGATTTAAAGTATAAAGCAGCAGGTATAACAGACACAAAGACTGGCACAGTAAAGAGTCAGATGTAGGAGGGCAGTTACAAAACAACCAAGTCAGTTTCAGAGCACCCAGGCAGCTGGGGTGTGACATCACACTGCTGTTTGCATCCAGTCCAGTACCTGTTTTAAGAGCTTGTTTCCCAGAAAAGTGGGATTTCAGTGCATCCAGCGAGAGAAAAGCAGGGAAATCTGAGAACATCCTCATTTACAGAGAGCTGTTGCACATCAAATAAGTGATGGTTAGCATGTAACCAGCTATATTATGGAGTTACAGTTGTGCATTCCTCCCCAAATAATATGCAAGGCAGAAAAGCAATCTGCAAACACAGGCTCGGATGTAAGGTCTCTCAGTGAAATGTCTATAACAGATTACAGTTCAGTCTTGTTGAAGATCAGTCTGTCACATTTTTTCCACTGCTTCAATGGATCATTCTTTCCCTTTTTCCAAGTCTTTCCAAACTGCCTTTCTGTTTTTTTTTCTTTTCAACCTTGTCATTTGTTTAAGCACTTTTGCAGGTATACACCTCCTCCTCCCTCACACATGTTTGACACTCCACGTGGCAGCACCAGCGAACCTGGCAGTGGCAGGACAGGCTGGTGAGGCGCATGGCTGTGTTGTAACCCCGTCCGCAGCACAAATTCTGGCAGCTCGTGTCTTTGGCGCATGACCGGCCACCTGTGCCAGGCGAGTAACGGGAGGGCCTGCAGAAGCTGGGGGAGTCTTCCAGGTAGACCAGGTCAGTTGTGCGGAGGCTCTGGCCCTGGCGACGGGGGCCGGCGAGCTCGTTCTGGCCAGTGGCCGCATTGGTGACACTCAGCACTTTCACGGCGTTGTCATATCGATACTTCAGCAGCCGCCCGGTGTCGTGGAAAGGTGACAGCTGCTTCCAACAAGTCCGTACAGCACAAGAGCCGGAGACGCCGTGACACTTGCAGGTTGTTTTCAGTCCACTCTTCACAGCCTGAGAAAGAAAGAAAGAAAGAAAAAGAAAAAAAAAAAGATCTTTCAGTTTGATTCATTACCTGGCCTCTTATCTGTGGGGTCTATCAGGACGGACTGAGACAGTTTCCTGCAGGGTAGGTTAAAGCTTAGGGGATACGTCTGCAGATATGTGCCTGTAGCTCACTTCAGTCAAAAATTTTTGGCATAATGGATTGAGAGGGGCTGTTCACCTTGTTGTATTTCATTTACCTCACATTTCTCATTTGGACAGCTTATGCTATTTTTTTTTTCAGCGTGATGAAACTACCTGTGTCTTCTTCTTTCCCTCTCTCTGTTTCCTAAAGCCCGAGGCAGAAATGACAGGGGGAATCTCTCCACACAGTTTCTAGTACATACCTGCTCATGGAAAACATTCATACAAAAAACCCCCACAAAAAATAAAAATAAAAAGGAGATAAAGCAGCGGTTTTTGATGCTATGTCCTTGTTCAGGTTAATAGTTCACTGAGCTTGATGGTCAGTGATGAGAACACAATCAGTCAGGCTGGAGGGGCTGCTGTCGTGGTGGGGGCCAGAGACAGGTCAAACTCAGAGAGCCAGAGGGGCCTTGTGGGTTGAAAAGTTCTGCTCTGTTCCTCCCTTTTCAGGTATGAACCCCTCGGGGGCTTCAGAGCACCATTACGGTGAGAAGAGGCGACCTCGACCACTTCATGTTTTTTTGTTAACGTGACTCCTGGTCTCTTTTCAGCCACGTTGATGTAAAACTTTTAACTCAGTCAAGATGAGATAAGATAGAGCCCTTCCTGTTGTGTTTTTCATTTCTGCTCCTAGCAGGCCTGCCTAGGTGTGAGCTGCAGAGGCTGCACCCTGGGGCTTGCTTTTTCAGAGCTTCAGAGCGGTGGTTATGAACATTAGGTGGATTTATGAAGAGCATGGTGTTCCAGTAACTGGAAAAAATGCTTGCTCGTATATTAAAAAAAAGGCCACAGTTATAATCGTTCTCTCCGACATGAGACCTTTAATTTTCTGTTGGCCCGCACAGCAAGCTTTATCATGCCTGAGAACACCTGGCTCCAACAATCCCAACAGCCATCTTGTCTCCTTGCTGCACTGCCTCACCCACAGCTTCTGTGTTACACAGCCAGGCCAAACATGACAGAAAACCAGAGGAGGGGGGTGGCATTTGTCTGTCTGGCACCTTTAAATATTTAATATTTAAATATTTCAAGTGATTTAAAGTGATGTACTGGAGTGCGTCAGGAGTGTAATTGTACATACAATTACACCTTTCTACCTGTGCAAAGCTCTTTTCTTTGTTAAAGCTTCTTTCACCTTTGGGCTCCTGTAGCAATTTCATCATGAAAGACTTAGAGGGATGCTGTGCAATGTCCCTTCACTCACCCGAATTCCAACGTTGATGTTGTGGGCATCGATCTGAGCCCTCAGGTCCTTACTGACCCTCTTCTGGCCGAGGAACCTCTTGAGAAATTTGGTGCTGTATTTCAGGTTGTCACCACAGACCCCCCACTGCCACGCTTCTCGGTGCTGGATGCCGGGGGAGTCGTCACACGTGCACCTCTCCATTCGGCCTGAGCTGCACGCTTTGGCCAGTGCATGTGTCAACGCTGCTGAGGAGACGGCCAGCAGGAAGGCTGTCTCCTTAAACGCTGGGATGGAAGGAAAAGTAATCAGAGGAGGAGAAATAAAGAACAAAATGAAAAAGAAATCTAAGTCACCGCGGAGCTGTCCCTACTTGTTGGCAGTAGTGTAATCTGTATATATTAATAATTCACAATAACTGATTAAGACTTCAGTTCAAAGTGTTTACAAAAATCTCTCTGTTGTCATGGTTTACAACAACATGGACAGTTCTGCCGGATTTTGTGTCGTAACTCCTCTTCTGACCTTTCCTTGTGGTTGTGCACTGTTATTTGCTCCACACAGAATCATGACCAGGGTATATTTTGATCCAATTAATTATTATTTTGACTAGGAAGGATTTTCCCAGATGAAAGTGAGTAATCATGCCACCCTTTTCCTCTGGGAACGGGCACTTTCCCGAGATAAAAATAACCACAGGGCTTGAGCCTTCTCCACCGCACCACATTTCTTGGCTTTTTTACTCTCTCATTACCTCTCTGCTGACCTGTTCATGTTCTCCCCCACACTGATATCCATATGCATAAAGCCTGGAAGATCCTGGCTTATTTTGTGTGCACAGCAGACCTTCAGGGCTTTTGAATGACATCCAGTATGGAGCTCCAAGTAACTAATCAATTGCTGTATTGAGCCATGAAAAATGGGTATGTTTATTAAAAAAGAAAAAGAAAAAAACTTACTGAAGAGAGAGATTTTTCACAAATCTAGGAGTATTATAGCTGCTGGAAGGGCACAAGTGTGATTTAGCTGGTTTGTTTCTAATCTTTTACATAAAAAAGAGGCAATGTTAAATAAAAATGAATACAAAAGAAATTTCTGGAATGTTTCAAACTTATTTCTGTGTTGTAACACAGTAAAGTAAATGAAAAAAAAGTCTCACTTTCAATAAGGAGTTGATAAGCAAGATAAACAAAAAACAAATCTGCTGATTAAGAAAAACAAAACAAACATATTTGTCATGATATATAATTCTGGATTACTCAAAATTGTATACTTTAAAAGCCGAGGTCTATGTGACCAAACTGAAATAAATAGAATAAACATGTTTGATGATTTATAAACGGGTAAACTTTGCGCTTTCTTAAGCAGATGAATGCTGTTCCAAACATCAGAGCTCTGTTTGTTTACTGCTCACACTACACAGATGTTTTTTTACATAAATCATGCATTTGGAGACAAAGAGAGGAAAGAAAGTAATTAAGAAATTAGTGTCTCAGCTGAGGTAAATAAAGACACATGGAGATTAAATCTAGATGAAAGCGGCTGCATGACTTCTAGGACCCCTCCAGAAAGAAAACAAAAGAAAACAAACATAAAAAAACACACCTGCCCTCGAATATTAATGTGGTCAAATAAAGTGAAACCAAGCAAAATTAAATTAGAGCTTGAATCGCCGGCTGACCTCTTTTGAGGAGGCTTCCCCGCCCATCCAGGCTGCAGTTCCAGCGCTCGTTCCTGAACTGATAGCGACACTCCAGCAGGCTGAGACGCACCGACTCCCGGAGGGTCTCGGCCATGCCAGGCTCCCTGCGGCACAGCCGCTTCTGCCGCCGGGTCAGAGTCATCTGCTCGCACTGCTTCAGGTGGGCCTTTCCTGCTGGAGCGTCATTGGAGAACGGACCCGGTAAAAACACCAAGGGCTCCCGACCTGTCAGCCTGGGAATGAAAAGAAAACAATCATTAGAAACTGGTACAAAAACATTTATGCAATTACTAATGACTCGATACGCAGGTCTCCAAAAAGATAAAGTATTTTACTAATGTAAACATTTTTATTATCTACAATTGTCCTATTTGCAACTTTAAAACAAAAACTCAGTATTGCGGCTTTTTTCTTGGTATATTGTCAATCAGAGCTAAAATGTATCGACAAACCCATTAACACTGCGTCATAATTAATGTCAATTTAGTTGAAATGCAAATAACAAATTGTCATACATTTTACTATAACAAATGTTTACAAATTCCAGATTTTTCAAGTGCCACAATATAAGTCGACGGCTTCTACACAATTACGCGTGCGTAATCTGGCTTGTAAAAGTTCTAGTTACGAAAACCACTAAGTCGTTCAACAAATGCAACAGACTCAGAAGAAAAAAAGAAAAAGGGTTAATTATCGGACCCAAAATAAGCTGCAGTGTGCGAGAGAAGGATGCAGAGCGCAATGATTCGCAAGAGGCAGGCGGTCCTTGGGAGCCTGGAGCGCATGGTGCCGGGTTGGCGCTGTTCCTCATTTCGCTGATTCTTCTAGAGAGAAAGTCTGTGCCGTTTGTTCGGCGCTTGTCTATAAGGGATCCCTCATGGTCACAGACTTTCAGCCCGGTGCGCATGGCCCTGTGGTCCGCTGGGAGGCAGGCTCTTTTGGAGGAGGAAGCATCATCCTGCCGCTCCCTCATTGGATTCTCCCAGTTTCGGTGCTGTATGTTCCCTCCCACTGCAACGCCACCCAGGTGCACGGAGCTGCAAATGGCTTATTTGATGTAAGACAGAAATCTGGAAGGCACATATAAGTCTCCATCCATTACACTGAGCACAGGAAACCACCACTTACACTTTAGAATTGATTACAGTACATTTATTACATCAGAATAATATTAATGCATGCATTCTTTTGTTAAAAGAATGCATGCATTCATAGCTGTATACAATGAAACATCATCTGGCCCTCAAGAGGCCTTGAAATTAAATAAATAAAACAGCACAAGCCATATTCCACAGCATAGTCATTACTTACGAAAATTCAAGTGTAAATTCAGATGTGTGAGAAAAACTGTGTAGCTCATGATTCAGTATCTTCTAGAATCACCTTTAGCAGTTGTAAGTCCTAAACTGCATCACTTTATATGTAACATTATCGGTCACTCAATGTGGAATAACTTTCTTACGTTCCTTTTTACTTTATTGCTTATATTGAGGTTGGCAGGTATTATTTTATGCACACTTTGGGTGAGGGTTAAAGGTCGCACCACAGGACTTCAGTGGGTGGAGGTGTGGATTTGGACTGGGCCACTGGAAAACCTTATTTATTTTCTTCTTCTTTTAATCAGTTCTGTTGTCGTTGTTGCTGCACAGTCCAGTTTAGGTGAAGCTTTGGCTGCTGCACAGATGGTCCTTGACTTGAGGGTACTTTAGTGCCGGGTACTCAGAAAGAAAAGCCTGAGTTTGTGCTGATATAAAATATTTTGTCAAATGTGACCCTGCATTTAGTGGTCAAATATACATCTCCATTTTGTTTTTGACTTTACAAAGGACATTGTTAAAGAAGACTTGAGGCTTGTTTAGATGCAACTTTGCAATAAGCTGCGCTGTTAGATTATCTTTAGAAAGAAGATGCTTTTTTTGTCTCAGCCCTTTCAAAAGATCCAAACATATTCCAACTTTTTCCTCATTGTTCTGCTGTGAACTTTAACATTTAACATGTCTGATATGTTGGACATGGAGAGCTTCATTTTTCAAATGTTAAATCTACATTTTCGATTCATGTTTTGATAAATAATTAAAGGCATACTGTAAAATACTATGTGCTGCTGTTCATTTGGTGTTTCATTTACTTAATTTTAAAATCTGCTTAGCGCCCATCTTTTCTTTTTATTAGTTCCTGACATGAAAAGCTTTGGAATTGAAAGTGTGTTTGTTGCGTTTTTCTTTTTTGACATGACTGTATAAGAACCATGTAATGACAATAAATAATTTAATATTGAAAAGGAAGCATAGATTCAGCAACACTGCTAACAAATTAAAGAACATAAGCATTCTTTTCTGATCCCTGAAATTAAATTAAAGAGACTTCTTCCAATCAAATTTCCTTTTCCCCACATATGGACAGAGCTCCATCTAGTGGGGAACAAAATCTGGAAACAAGGATAATTCTAACAAATACCTGAAAACTAACTAGACTTTGACATTTTTATCGCACTTCTGTTGCATTCCTATAGAGAGTGAAGTTCTATTAACCTATGTACATTTGACTCAGAATCAGAATCAGAATTACTTTATTAATCCCTGAGGGGAAATTATTTTTGTTACAAAGCACAATTCCAACTAAGACAGGAACAATAAGAAGAAGAGCAATAAAGATCATCAATAAAGATGATCAATAAGTCAAGAGGCTACAAATACCCAATGGGCAA
>JBAMYA010000023.1:4358528-4380782 GCA_037176975.1 Arrhamphus sclerolepis | reverse complement strand
ATGAGGATCAGTTGAAGAACTGAAACAAAACATATTTCCTGGAAATGGGATAGTTGCCCTCAAACAAGTGTTCGCTCTTGTTTCAGGATATTTTGGTTTAAAATGATTTACTGAAGATGGTTGTGGTAAAGTTGTAATCGAGATATTTTGTAAAAACAACTTGGCTTGCTCTCAGTTGACACTTTTACAGAGTCATTAAAACAAAAAAAAACGTGCTACTTACCAGTCCGACACCCAGGAATCCACTTGAGACTCTCATTACCTCGTCCCTCTGTTGAAATAAACAATCCTGTTACCTGCATTGAAGGCAACCATGTAAACACATGAAATGTTTTTTTCTTAGAGTTTCTGTCAGTTGATCAATGATTTGTTCGTTTTTAGTCTCCTAACGTATCCTGATATAAAGACTTAATGTCCTCATGCAAAAGGTAAGAGTACAAGGACATTTTAAAGTCTTGTGGAATTATTGAAAAAGAGCAGCATGCTAAGAGGTCACCTGTCTGCTGTGGAAGACTCATGCTTCCAATGTGCTTCTCATTTCTTGACACAGCAGATGGGTTGGACCTCAGATTTTCTTTAAATGTAGTATTGTTTAAATAGAAATGGACCAAATGTGTCAGTTTTCATTTCGTCCTTGCAGCTACTCACCCCCTCTCAGAAGGGAGGGCCCAGTGATTCCTGCGTATCAGCAGATAATGAGAAGCTTTATGCTTGTCTAGTATTCAGCTCAAACAGAGGAGGATCCTGTTCTGAGTGACTTTTTAAATATTCTGCAGAAACAGTTTCTCTGCTTTCTCTCAGCTTGAGAAAACGAGATTGGGGTCTTGTTATTTCAGATTTCATCCATGCTTACCTCCATGAATTTAGGGTTAATGTTTATAACTGAAACACAGCAGTTCAAATGCTTGTAGGCCTCAATGAAAACAACAAATGTATACTCACTTGCTTTGCACAAACATAAACCATATATAAAAACTCTTAACCTCTTGTAATGTCCATAATATTAAAAACAACAACTAAGCAGGCATTTCTTGCAGTCTGTTGAGTTTGTTAGGCCACTTTGCAGTTGCCTGGTAACATCACTTATAGTACAGCTAAAAAAAGAAAATATTTCACTTGTATTTGTTTACTTCTATACTTGATGAGGTAAAAAATAAACATCCAGATGGAGTAATAACTGCTGGCTGTGAAACTGGAAGTTTTATTTTATTTTTTCTCTCTTTATTTTTTGTATTATTTACTTTGCTTATTTTCTTTGGCTCAGTTAAAAAAAAAGAAAAGAACTCTGGTAATTTGTTTTGCACTTGAGCATAACTTATATTCCCATCAAAAGAGGAACGTTTTATAGGGGCCACTGTGACCTTAATTACACTTTTTTTTTTCTTCAGGACAAGATGAACTGCACCTTAATTGAGGGAAAAAACTCCTAGACTTCATATCTGTACCAATATGTCGTGGCATTTGTTTTGGGTATTTATTTACTTTTAACTAGTGAGTGTCAATCACAATGTTTAAAAGACATTTCTTTTTGCAGTTTCACTATTTAAAAAAAAATAAAAAATTAAGCAGGGCTAAAAGGAACTTGGGGTGAGAGAAGTACTTTCACAGTTATTAAAATGCAAATAGTGGACACAGGAAATTGCAACACGCATTCTTCCTCAATTATGTACTATAAAAGTAAAAAGTATTTAACATTTATGTCTGGCTTTCTTAATCAGAAGACAACATGAATGTTGTAACTTTGCGGTCAGACATAAATTCACCCCCAACCCCCAGTTTACTGTGGGCTTTTCAGAGCTCTTATAACTTTATTGTTTTCCTCTGCAGTTGAGCCAAAATGGGGAATTTTGCAAGCCTCTTTAAAGGACTGTTTGGGAAGAAGGAGATGAGGATCCTGATGGTAGGACTGGATGCTGCTGGAAAGACCACTATCCTGTACAAGCTCAAACTGGGAGAAATTGTTACCACAATCCCTACCATTGGTGAGTCATTCTGCTTCATCATGAGAGTTTAATGACCTACTATACCTTGTCGTTGGTGATTAATATAATTTTCCTCCCACTTTGCACAGGGTTTAATGTTGAGACGGTAGAATTCAAGAACATCAGTTTTACAGTGTGGGACGTTGGTGGTCAGGACAAGATCAGGCCACTCTGGAGGCATTATTTCCAAAACACACAGGGTGAGAAACATCTTGGTTTTTCCATTTTTGTCATCTAAGAATCGTTGGTTGAATTCTCCTCTACATTTATCCACCCCCTTCATTAAAAAAAAGAAAATCTCAAATGTGTTCCGATTTCAGGTCTCATCTTTGTCGTGGACAGCAACGACAGGGAGCGAATCGGTGAGGCAAAGGAGGAGCTGATGCGAATGCTGGCCGAGGATGAGCTGAGAGATGCTGTGCTGCTTGTGTTTGCTAATAAACAGGTGAGTTTGCATCACTGGTATTAAAAGCAGAGTGTTGACTCATTATTTCAGATTATAATGAAAATAACTATAAATGAAAGAGTATGCAGAGCTCTGTACTAGTGTAGTAGCTCACAGGCTTTCAGTGACTAGTACTCAGTAGTGGTTTCTGATCACACCTTTCTTTTTCTATTTAATTTTGTTATACAAGTTTGTAATATTAAGGATTTAAGTCAAACATCTCAAACTAATCTGTGTAGTTTTAATTTTTTTTTCCTCTCCCCCCTGTTAATTAAAAGTTGTTTTCTACTCTGCCAGGACCTCCCCAACGCCATGAATGCAGCAGAGATAACAGACAAGCTTTCCCTGCACTCCCTGCGTCACCGAAACTGGTACATCCAGGCCACCTGTGCTACAAGTGGAGATGGGCTCTATGAGGGTCTGGACTGGCTTTCAAGCCAGCTAAAGAATGCAAAATGATCAATCACTCCATCTCCCCAGCTGCCAGCTCTGTCTGCAGTGTTTCTGGGAGACTGCACTGGTCCTGGTATCACTCTCTCCTCTCCCTTTCTCTATTCTTCTGAATTGTCGGACCTTTGGCCAGTGCTCCCCTGCATCCATGTACTGTAAGTGTGTGTTTGGATAAGTATTTTTGTGTGAATGAATGTGTGCGTGTGTGTGTGTGCTAAGTGGGAGCAGCCCTGCTGTGCCTTGAACACAGTTAGCTCTCAGTCACCTCATTCCTCCAGTGTCAGCTCATCCAAAGGCGCTGTTTTCCATGAAGCAAAAAGCAACGCAAGGTGCAGAGGGCTCAGTTTCCTCTGAAAAGAATGTTGAAAAAGAAAAACCAAATGATGACTAAATCTTAACATTTGATAGCCACATTAGGACGTTTGCTTATTCACGCCACAAAGATGCACGGTGAAACATCTGACATCCTTGGAGCTGTTGACATTCTTTCAAAGGTTTTGAGTTTTGATATTTCTTTTAAAGATCAAAAATTTAGAGGTACAAGAAAAAAAAGGTTAGAATTTTTAATTCCATACACAGATGGTCCTTAATGAGCAGAATGTAAAAACTTGTGTTGAATCTTTTGATTTAGTCCAGCCTGTAAAATATGTCACACATACCTTTTGAGTCTCGTATTTCTTTATTTTATTTTTTTTGTAAAAGAATTAAAGGATCCACTGTGGCTGGATCTGGAAAAAGGCAATAAATGTTGCAGCGCATGTTTACATTTGTGGAGGAGTGTAGCTACTGCATGGTTTGTGGTTGTGTGTATTCTCGGGCCTGTGTGGGTTTCAGCTACTCGGCTATAGTCCATTGCTATGATGAGGCCTTTTTTCTTTTCTTTTTTTTTTTTTTTTTTCTTTTCTCCCCTTTCCACCATAAGAGTTGTTTCCACTCGTGCTTTTTATTTACTGGTAGTCTTTTTCATTTTCCTGTAAGTAGTTCCTTGATCAGGGCTTGTTTTACTTTCAGTTGTTATATATGTATATTTTTTATTTTTGACATGCTTTATGTCAGTATGAGCTGCCAGGTGTGCAGTCCTTCCTGAGTAAAAGGCTCTTGGGACCAATTGGTTGGCTTCAGACGGAGTTCATTGTGTGCAGTTTTGGATTAATCTACAGAGCAGGTGGTCACAGGCCCAACATGCTGTTGGGCACGTTATTAGTGCTGTGATAACTGGTACATTTTCAATCTGAAGAGTATCAATTAGCCCCGTAAACGCTTACTCAGCGCCTGAGGCTTTGTCGCTTTAGGCCAGGGCACTTCCCCCATTTCTTTACACAACCTCATCAGCTTCCATAACGCAGGCTTTTGCGAAGGCAGCCGTTTATATTCCAGCCCTTGCAGTGAACCCACACACTGTATCGCTCCTTATTGCTCTACACCAGCAGACGGTTGAAATGTGCAAGTATTATTGTTGCTCTAGCTCAGCCAGATTAGTTTTCCTCACACCCATTCATCGCAAAGGCATCTGTGAAGAAAGGAAACCGGTAATGAACAGTACACAGCCCTGAGTGAGCGAAGATGATTTCAGCCATTTATTTTAACACTGACCTCAACAGGGAGCTTCGTGTTCCCTTTTTGTTTTTCTACAACTGGATATTTTGATGTTTCTTTGGTAGTTGTGATGGAATGACCAATCTTTGTCTTTATGTTACAGTATTTCCTTAAAAAAAGAAGAAAAAAAGTCCTAATTGAAAAAAATAGACAACTTGTAAATGGCAAGAAAAACAACAAAAGTTGCATAAGAAAAAATGTGTTTTAACATGGCATCTTCCACCACTCCTTGTTCAGATGTGAAGCTTTAATGTGCAAGATTGTTTCTGTACAAATGACATGCTAAGTGCATATGTATTTCTTTAATGCCTTTTGCTTCTTTTTGAGCTCATCCTGTAACATCTGATAAATGCACTATAATAAAGAGAATCTCTATTGTACATTTTTCTTCCTAGTCCTCTTATTGGAAAGATTCAGAGATGTATGATGTATATTTGAGTCGTCCCTGGACTGGGAAGGTGACGTATAACTGCACTTTATGTAAAATGTATCAATCTAAATTCATTACATTCATTCATAGAAGTGTTGCATTTAAATGCTCTAGTGTACCATTACTTTGTTTAAATGCCACTATTACATGCTGCAACTTATAAATATTTATACATTTTAAAGCTGCCATCCAAACAGGATTCACTTTTTAACATATATTAAGAGTCCTCCTAGGAATAGATTTTCATGCTCATTAAAATATTCCATCTTGAGTCTTTTAACGCTGACATTCATGTGTTACCTGCCAAACAGCAGCCTTGGAAACTACGAGTCCTCTAGACTTCACATGCAGCTTATTTCCCCCCCAAAAATGCTATTAAACCTACTAAATTGTTACATTTATTACCAGCACTAATGTTATTTCTGTTAATGGTAATGATCACATTAAAATTGAGTGGTTGGATTAACGGGAAATGAAATAGTTTCTAAAATTAAAACTGGATTCAGCGTTGCAGTTCTTCATTGTCACCACAGGGGGGCACACTAGTACCAAATAAAATAAAGCTGATAATTGTACATTCAACATAAAAATGGAAAAAATATTCTATGGATATGTTGATCTACTAACATCCTGTAGTTATATTAAAAACCCAAGGATGGAATTAAGCAAACTAACTGGAATAATAACTCATGTAGGCTGGGCATGATGGGATACAATCATCAGATATCCAACATCCTTACAGTAAACGGGGACATGTTTTATGTGTAGGCTCATTTACTCATGCCGTTTAGAAGGCTGTTTAGGATGAACATTTGTTGTGAAGATGTCATAGTCAAAGAGCCAGCCTGTTATGGTTCACGCCGTTTTTCCACACCATGGGAAATTCAGATGGACAATTCTCCAAAGAGTGGTCACCTTGGAAACAGCTCTTTTTTGTATTTATAGAGAGGGACCGAGGAGACCAGACGAGGAGTGTGATACAGATTTTCATTTAGCTTGGAGAGCTCATGCTGTGGTGCCAGGCATAGCCATTACATACCTTTCATTTGTTGAGGCTCTACAATCAAGCTGAAGGTGGCCTCTGATCACAGCCTTGCTCAGAGTCATTTTTCACCTTGCATTAGCAGTCCGTGCCCTCTAAATGGGCATTACAAGATGCTTGATGACCTAATCTGGTCTTTTTTTTTTCAAACTCTGCTTAATTGAGGCAGACTTGAGGTAATTATCCACCCTCACCCTGATACATCTGAATCACTTTTACTGCTTCCACACATTTGCCACCTATCCCAGCCTCTGCTTTTATAATCCATCTCATTCTTATATGCTGCAGTCATCAAAAAGATGTGAAATGGTCTGAAATGATTTGAATAGAATATATACCCTCACACTTTATCCACACGCTTGACCTTTAGCAGGTGCTCTGTGTGGATTCACTCAATCTCTCCCTGAAGTATGGCATCATACTCTTTAGTTTCACAGCACATTAACCCTTCGCTCACCCCAGCAGGACATTTTTAAGCATCTTTTTGTGTCACATTGTTACTTTTTCTTGACCTGCTGTGAAGGAAAGTAGACGTCTTTTTTCCACTAGTGCACTGGAGTGGAACTTTACTTTTTATTTTTTATTTTTTATTTTTTTTTTATATTACTGCACTGTTTCTTACTCTGCTATATCTACTTGACAACTTTAAAATTCACCCTGAAAGAAATAAAAAACAACAACAGAAAAATCAAGGTCTTGATAATAAAAGAACATTCTGTGTTTGTGTGTCAGTCTGATGTGAAAACTCTTGTTTTAGTCCTTTAGGCTTAAGTCTGAAAATAAGTCTGTGAGCTGTTGAGATTTAAAGCGCTCGGTGACATCACAGACCAACATTGCCCAGAATTCCCTTTTTTTCTCCACCCAACTTCACATCATTCTAATGTACTTGTTAGTGCAAAGCTGCAACACCAGTCTTCAATAAGGCACACTCCAGTGGGAGCATCGAGTGTCTGACTCCAACCACTTAAAACTGTCTGCCATGAACACATCTGTAAAGGTGCGGCTGAAAAGGGTGTTTTTGTACTACATGTGATATTTTGACCAAACGTGTCATAAATATTTCAACTTGTCCTCCAGTCCAACTCGTAACAGCACGCTTACATCATCAAGCTGACAGTCCCCTGGGAGGATGCAGTGGAAGAAGCATTTGAGTGTGAAGAGTTGTGATAGTCCAATCTGGCAGCTGAAACGCAGGACAGAGGCTGGAAGGAGAAGCTGGAGGTGGGCTGCAGGGGCTTCGTAGGTAGTTCAGCAGTAAGGTTCCTCAGGGACGTAGGCCCTAACAAGGACAAAGAGCTGGCAGACATTGCTGAGAGAGCCAGTTACTGGCTGTGGATGAAAAGGAGGGACTCCATCTGGCTCCAAAGGAGCAGTAGTAGAGTATGGAGGAGGTTAGAGCACAGGAGATCCCACCCGAGATGCCAGATGTTGCAGGCAGACCCTTCTGTGGGTGTGGTGGGCTATAAATCAAGGTGCAGTTGAAGGAGAGAGCCGACCTGAAGACGCCAGGGATGCTATACACTCATCAAACTCTCCTTTATCTCCTGGTTTTGACCTTCTCACACTTCCCCCAGTTCTCCCATGACTCTACATCCACTAGCTGACTTCAGGTCTCCCCCAAACTGGAAGCATTGCTGAAATGTGAAGGATTGTTAGATTATATTCCTCCTCAAAACTCTCAAATAATTTAATATAACGAGCTATTTGACTTTCGATGATGACAAATTCTCCAACATTTCAGCACAAAAGGTAACTTTAAAAATAATTCTGCTTGATTTGTGTTGTATGCTTGCACTTTTCTTCATCACTGCCACATTTCTAATATTAAAAACAGTCAGATCGCTCTTCAGGAAGACATTTAAACCATGTGGGGAAGTGCTGAATTAAATCACATTTTAATTAAATAAATCTCTGACCTGATGAGTGAAAATTAAAATGGGCTGAAGCAATCATTAGTCATTAGCAGCACTCTAATAATGCATCAGACACAAGTTGTTTTTCTCTAGCTGTGACTGTAATGAAGACTTTTATGTGCATTTGCATTGTTGCAGCAGTCTCCCCACAACTATAAGGATCTTCCAGCACTCATGACCTCCATTCCAGAGGAGAGTTGCTCTGCCCTATTATTTTCCATCGACTGGCTCAATCAAGGGTCACTAGAAATCAATAGCAAAGAGCAGAAAGGAATATATTTGTTTTAAGGTCTTAAAGGTCATTGTCTATGCATTTGGTCAACTTATGCTTTGACATTTCCGCTGTGGATGCAGTATGTGTAGCGTGAAGAGTCACTTTCATTCGCTGGCACGCAGAACTCACATAAGGTCCGCAGCAGTGTGCCTGCGGCTCGGCTGGTATTTCAAATCCCGACCATCCAACCCACACACACATGCCAAAGTAAACAGGGTTCACCAGGGATAACTCCCTTCTGGAAAGGCTGGTCATTTCCTGTCTTTTACATCACCATGGAAACACAGGATTCACCCACTTCATAAACGCCGCGGGTCAGTATACTGAAGCACAGAACAAGCTAGACCCTTTTACCTTTTCAGTACCGGGAGTTTGCAGATGGTTGCTTTTTAGTTATATTACCACATGTGTGTAAATTTCAACCTTTTTTTTTCTTTTTGGTGCTTCATGTGTCATGAGCAGCTGTCCAGATCCTTTAATAAAAGCGCAAGTGCAACAATAGCTAAACTCCGACCAAAATATGTACGAATCACCTGTAAAAGAAGTTTCTAAAAGAACTGGATTCTGGTGATGCTTAAACCTCAAAGCGTGATAGATAATTTATAACTAAATCAATTAAAACATTGATTTACTCTGCTGGTACCACTGCTTGTACACTGAAACATGCTGTAATCTGTCATGAGTTTCTGATGAAAGGTGTTTAAAAGTAAAATATTTCAACTGTATTTGCTTTGACAGATTTAGAGGAATGAAAATGTAGGAACATATTTCTCTACCTACCCATCAGAAGTAGGTTCATGTATTTAAACATCACCTTTTTTTCACAATGTTGTTTTACTACATCAAAAAAAATTAACCAGTGTTTAAAGTACTTATTAACCCGTAACATGGATAATGTGCCTAATTCTGCTGCGCCTCAACTGCTTTGCTGTACTTCTTCTTCATCTCAGCGGGCAGCTGGAGCCCGTGGGCCAAACAGGCTACTGCATTTGATAATCATCACACATCTCCCCAGTGTTCTTTGCTCTTTCTCAGGGGAACAACCACAAAGAAGCCTGATACCTGCCTGTACCACACACCCTCACTAACAGCTGCTTCCCGTCTCTGTATCTAAAGTAGTTTTTGGCAGGTGTTTACTGTTGTTCTTTGTCGCTAAATTTAGTTCATTGCCTCCACTGGACTATTGTTCCTTATCGTTTCTGCAGGGAAAAGAGGTAATATGATAGCAGCCCTGCTGGATTTCTGATAATTCTGAAAAGCCGATATGATAGGTGTCTTTCTAATAGTTGGAGCAGCCTCTGTTTGAAGGCCGAGGTCAGGTAAGAGAAGCAGCATTCATCATTGTGGGCATTTATACTTCCACCTTACCTCATAGCTGTTATCCTTGGTCCTAGAGGATCCTAATAGCAATGAATACACAATGTCTCTGGGCAGCTGTCTGAAGTGAAGGTTACAATCAAAACACATGCAACTGTGAGCAACAGTGCAGATATTTGCACGTGGATTGTTTAAGCGATTGATCTGTTATGACAGTTACCTTTCCTTTCCTTTCTATAAGAACAGCTATGCACTCCTGCTTTTCAAGGTTGTCTTCCTGCATCCAAGTCACGCAGTCATTGAAACCCCCTCCCACCAACCAGTCCCTCTCATAACCTCACATGGCCAGACTCCACTGAAGCGAGGGCAGATCTATTGTGCCACAGAAAGTGCTGAAGGGTTTCTGGGTCGATTAGCTTCCACAGCTGAGATGGAGAGGAAGGAGGAGGACGAGCAGGGCAAACTGGGCTCGCTCTGCTCCCCTGGGACAGCTCAGAACTTCTTCCAGGAACATTAATTGAAGAATGGTAAAATGAGAAGTACAGTTTTTCTCTTTTAGACTGAGTTTCTTGATTACTCTGCAGAATGCAGCCAAAAATAAATAAATTTGAAATAAAAAGCAGATGTCATTTTATTAGAAAATGGTGGCTGTGTGCTCATCAACTCCTCAGAGCTTCTTACTCAGCAAGTTGCACCTCTGCAATGAGCAGCTACCCGAAAAGGAAAATATCCAAGCCCTGAAGCAAGTAAAAAATCAACAACAACAACAACAAAAAAAACAGCCCTGCAGTGTTTTAGACAGGCATATGCTAAACCTTTACAAAGGTCATGAAGACATCAATCATCTCAGCACGTTAACCGCTGTGCTTTGGCCCGATCATTTATTAAAGTTTGTTTACTTGCTTCATTCAACAGTCTGATCTTGGGGTGGACATGCTGAGGAGATGGTTGTAAATAATCTTTCTCTGGCAGAATTGTGAAATTGTTCTAAGACTAATGGCAGCAACAGTTTTTTTTCTTTTTTTTCTTCTGTGAGATCACTGATGGTATCGTTCCTCCTTGTCATTGTGTCAACGCCGCTCCAAGCCATCAAACCGACCAACCCTGTGCTTTTCTAGCAGCGCTCAGACTTGCTGATGATCATTTCATTAAGCGCATTTGATCAGCACTAGCTGGCTGCTACTTATCTTCTCAATTCCAAAGCAAAGGTGTACTTAGTTTCCCCGCACCTTTAATGCCTTAATAACTTGTCTGGGGGCTGTTTGAGGTCCTCTATGTAAATGCACCATTACATGGAATAATTTGCAAAATTTCTGCTGCAGGATTTAAATAATAGGAGGATTTCATTTTTTAAAGTTAACTGTACTTACTTCAGTGTCCTTTTGGATTTGGTGCAGTTATTCAACTCAAGAGTGTTGAAACAGTCAGAAACCACTTCAACCACCACACTGTGGTCTTGGAACACTGTGTTGTCCTTCTTTTTTCTGTTCTTGTCTGCACAAACACCCTGCTGTCGATCCCACATGTCATACTGGAGGTTCATTACATAAATGTTACTGTTGTGAACACTGACTGCTTGGTAACGTGCAGTAATTGTCACCATCAGCACCAGTATGCAGAAGGAGGTTATGATAGATATCCCATAATAAACCAGTAACATGGCATGTTGGTCATTTAAATGCATTTTTCCCCCGACAGCAGTACATTATTTTTCTCAGAGCCTGTGAACCAGACGGACGTTGTGGACAACACAGTGTGCTCTGGAAGTCACTCTTTCCTTACAGCTTCTTCCCTTCCTGATTTCTTAACTTGTCTTAGCATATGTGTTCTTGTTTCCAGGGCGACATATAGGGCTATTTTTTTTAAATCAAATTCAGTAGCATTCCTGACTTATACAATATGTGTCCCTGACATTAGTGCCACGCATTCACCAGTCAAAGTAATATTTAATGTCTGGCGGATGGCAGACAAGGTCACTGTTATGTGAGTTTTAAACCTTGTGCATATCTCAGTGTGCAAGAGCCCGGTAGGTTTTGTGTGATGCAAGCATCAGAATCATCAGAGGTTTGTGTTTGAGGTGCTGTGTGGATTTCTGATGATGCAAGAAATGTGGTCCATGTACCAAAAATACTCAAACCAGGTGCTGGAATTAGAACAAATACACATCTGTGGTGCTTACAGTTGTCCATGTGCAGGTATTCTACCAAATATAATCAGGCATTTTGCCACCTCTTGGAGAGAGGGCTTTGACATCCTTCTGAAACCACAGTCTGGGTTCCACTCTTGTTTCTGCTTCTGTTTGAGGCCATTTTTTTCAGTTTTAGGCATCAAAATCTCTTAGTTAAGGCCAGAGAACTGCTGTCATCTGTCTTTTCACAACACTGGCCCTGCATGTTGAAAGACAGCGCTGAAAAGCACGCTTTGTGTCGCAGCCTGGTGCCAAGTGGTTCTGACAAAACAGCAGTGTGTGAAGCTGTAGGAATCAAGCAGAACTCTAAAGAACATCATCTCTCTGTGTTACTCAAACAACTTAAAACTCTCTTATTAAAAAGAAATCCTCTCACATTTCATTCAATCTATCATCTTCTTCAACTGTCTTGCAGTCCACTTTTACTTCTCATACTCCTTAAGAATTGTTTTACACATAATTCATTTAAAGATGATGGATTATTTTTCCTTTTTCCTAGTGCACACTACTCTTCAACGGCAGAAAACATTCTGTTCTCATTCTGGACTCTCATTATTGGTGAATTACAGCGATAGTTAGCAGAGTAATAATTTATGCTCATAATGCAAACGTCCCGTGGGACAGAGCCACAGGCTGCAGTGGTGCTGAGGTTGCGCTGCTTTGGCGTCATCCTCATCGGAGCTCTGGTTGCCATGCCAATCAACTACGCCTCACCTCTGGGGTAGAACAGCTTCATCATTAGCTGTTGTTGTCACAAGGGGATATTTCTCATCCCTCCCTTCCACTCTTGCTTGTTTCGCATCATCAAGAGCCACACTCTCCAATCTACAGTAGAGGCTTCAGGCGTTTCTGTGCCCATCCCTCACTGGTTCAGCAGCGGAGCCACGTACGGGACCGCGTCCCTGGACTCCTCTCTATTACCATATCATGAAATGTGCCTTAGGCATGAGGCAATGCAGTGCACTGCCTGTGTCTTTAAGAGGAGAGGGAGTATAATGTGTAACAGGGAGGAAAGAAGGCATGGAGAGAGCAAGTGAGATAGAGTGGGTGAGGGAATGTAAATTTATCACGGGCATTTTTTTTAAAATCTCATTGTTTGCTGAATGCTGAGCATCCCTGTACCGGCATGCACAGTTCTCCACCGCTCAAACTGCTCAAGAGTACGCCCATCTCTCTCTTTCCCCCACTCTCTCTTACACACACATACACACACACACACACACACACGTGCTTGCAGTCACACACGCGCAGTGCTGTCAGGAGCACCGCTGCTGGACCATAGCCATCTCGACGAGGAGGTTCCAGCGGAGCTGAGGGAAAGCCAGAGACAAAGGGAAGGTGGACTGGAGAAGGAGAGGAGCGAATAGGAGCGCAAGGACTGGCATAGGACAGGAGAGACACGGCGATCTGTGAAGAACGGAAAGCGAGGAACAAGAGGAGGGAGGAGTAGAGAGGGAAAAAAGAGGAGGGGACACAGGAAACGCGATCACTTTCAGCTGCAGCGGTCCGTGTCGCAGCATGGGCAATGCACCATCCCAAGGCATGTAAACCCTATCTCTGTGCATACTTCTATACAGGTCTTTTTCCCCCCCTCCTCCTTGATTCTGCTTGTTGTGCCATCTAGCCAGCTGGCTGTCCTCCTGTCACACTCAGTGGAAATAAGGGATGGGGGCTGGGCTGACGGCTGGTGGAGTGATGCTGATGCTGCGAGGTGGCATCAGTTAATAGTAAGAGTAGGCTATCAACCAGGAGCTGGAGGAGAAGGCTGTTGAATGAGGATGAGGAGCTGGAAACACTGGGGTGGAGGCATCATGTGTGGGATCATCTAGAGATGGGAGGGGGCTGGTGTACAGCAGGTGGTGTTGGTGGCCGAGCTTGTGTGTGTGTGTGTGTGCGGGTGTGTGTCAATGGAAGGAAAAGAGATAAGTGAATAGTGACAGATTTTTGTTTAGTGTGCATTCAAGAACAAAGTGTGACTGAACGTGTGTTGGTGGGGATCCTGCAGCTGATGCTGTCAACCACATGGACAACATCTGAAAAGTGAGGCACGCCAAGGGGAGGGCATGTCCCCGTGTGTGTGTGAAAGAGACACAAAGCAAAGACGAATAAGTCAAATAATAAAAATAATGGTGACTATAGCTTACTAAGGGAATTAGGTTTATGCCTTATGGGGGGATGGTATTGTAAATGGATGAACGGGTGGGTCAAATCCTTAATGCAATCCTCTCGCTTTTTCCTTCAGGCCTCAGTCCCCCCCTTTTTTTTTTATCATTCACTCAATCCCTTTATCTCGTTTTAATCTGTTTCATATTCTCTTACGTCTTTCTTGAAATACAGGCAGCATGAAAAAGCTGTTTGAAAATGAGCTGCATGTTTCAGATTCCTGGTAAGAGTCAGGAAGATCAGCTTATATTTATTCTCATCATATTTCCTTTTAACACCTGTGTTTCAGTCAGAAGAGACTGTAAATGAAGCCAAGTAATTGTAGGAGAGGAATAAAAGTGCTTGTTTAAAGTAAAATATACTAGAGTCATGTTTAAACAACCGTCAGATGGCTCAGAGGGAAAATACAAAATATCTTTGAAGATTCAAAGACGCAGAAGCAGAAGAACAAATACTTACTTTTCAGAGATGGAGACAACACCAAACAGCTCAGGGAATTCATCCACATTAATTTCCCTCTCTTCCTCCTCACTCCCCTTCACCTTATCTTCCTCCCCTCCTCCTCATCCCTTGCTTGCCGCTCACCAAGGGACAGTCTGGTAGTTGGTGGGTAGGAGGCAAGCGGGAAAAGAGACAGAGAATATGAAAGACGGGGAAAGAATGAAAGGAAGTTCAAAAGAACAGAAGATAAAAAAATGGTTTGCTCGGAGATGGACGGGTAAGTCCTGACACAGAAGCCCAGCAGCAGCATGCTTTTATTTAACAGTGATGAGCCTCTGAATCGGGTCATTATTTGGAGTGAATGCTCGGGCTCAGCGATGGAATACTGAAGCAACTTGTTTGCTTGTGGGCTTATTCTGTTTGGTGTTGAATATTGATTAGTTTGTCTGGTCAGTTTTTGGCTGCTGTGCTTTGTTGTTTTGCAAATGACCCTTTATTTCAAAATCTGATGCTCGAATTATTTCATGTAACAGCCTCATGTGTCTTTTTAAACTCAGAGGACATGAAGTCACAGATAAGATGCAAGAGATTTGTATGTGTGTGTCTGAGATGCATGTTTGTTTATTTTGCTTTTTTAACTCCAAAACTTGTCTTTGGAGTTGACTGTAGTGTATCTTATGAGACTGACATGAATTAATTTGAATACGCACCCATGGGAGCCTTCTTTTTTCTTGAACAATAGAATTGACTGCATGTTCTTAGAAGCAGCTTTTTTGAGTAATTTGGTGAAACCAAAGCTTTCCATCCGTTTTGAACTGCCGTATTCAGTGCATGTCATTGTCTTTGGTGCCAATGCAACATTAAGCCTCTGTGGACCAGTCTAATTGCATTCAAGCCACCAACAGTGCGGTCATTTTTCAGAAGAGGCTTAGCTTTTCTTCTACGGTCACTACATAAGTATTCCATTTACATTCAGCAGTCGGACTTTAGCCACTTCCTATAACTGCATATTGGAGCAATTTTACAAGCTCATTATCATTTTGACCATTTCCACTTTAAGTCTGAACCAAAAAGAATAGATTAAGTCATGTCAAGTGTTAATTCCAGTGTTGGTGTGTCAGCTTGCTGATGCTTGTCATAACGTTGCCTTTGTGCAGAGACTGTAGATCCTGGTAGCTTTATGCTTCCCAGTTCCACCTCGTATGCTCAGCTGAGGTTTATGTCATCACACATGTCTCTCTTTCTGCTGATCCTCTTTAGTGAGGCAGAGCCAGATTCATGGCTTTGAAGGGCCTGCGGTGACTGAGATGCTGTTGTGAATGCTGAGGGGATGCTATGGGATGGTAGAGATGGGGAACATAGTAATGCTGCACATGTCATGAGGAATTTGATGGCATCTCATTGCATCTGGTTTGAGGTAGTTTGTTTGTTGGGAGCCTGACCTCAGGAAAATGTGGTTGCAGACATCATTAACAACACACTCAGCTGATACTCTAGTGGTATGGATGTGGAAGGATACGTTTCTAAAGTTGTTGGTTGATTTCATCCCTTAATTAATCTGCAAAACTGTCACGAGTTAGGACAAGATAGTATTAAAAATAATACGACGTTAAGGCTTTTAACTGAGATGTTCAGACCTCCGGCTTCATTTAAAAATGCCTTTTTTCTTTTTTGAAAATCCTGTCTGCTAAAATCTCACTCAGCCTCTGAAGGCACTAAAAACATTGTAAAAACTACTGGAAAAATGGCCACCCCTCCGTGCATTTTATCCAATTAAAAAAATGATAATAACTACAACAGTTGTGTCTCTTGAACGCGTTGACAGGACTCGTGTACAGCTCCAGGCTTGACATGTAGAAGCTCCATCAGGTCGTAATGAGTTAAAGCAGCTGCTGAGCTTCTGTTTACCATCAATTCTTCTCAGCTCTGAGAGCAAAGGCAGGTGGAATATTCTGGCTCTTGTCACTGTCACGTCACTGATATTTATCTAGCGTATGGGGACACAACCTCAACTGAACCATTTTCCGGCTCCTTCTGTTGAAGTCTGTTTATGTTAGATCATACTACATGTAATACGAGTCGTTGCTGGAAATGTTTGTTCATTACTAAACTGTCTGCGTAAGCTTTTGAGAATCTCCTTTATTTATTTATTGACAGCAGCACACGATCACATTTTTGTCCTCATCCACCTGCTTATTCCCGAGGTCTGTGCCACACAAAGCCCCATGAATGCTGCCTCGGGATTGGCTAATGATGATGCAATGTTTTATGGCAGAGGAGCTGCATGTTTTAGGGGCATTTCTGAAGTAATTGACCCTGCTGGGAATAGAAAAAAAAAAGTAACTCAGCTGAACAAAACATGAAAATTATGTACAGTCTCTGCACATTTTGGAGCACAGCCGGTAATTGAAAAAAAAAAGTGGGCTGAGCACATAATCTCTGTGTGATGGGAAAAATCTTAAACCCAAACTAGCTAGATGTTTAGGCTTAATTGCAAATTTCACCAAGGCTTGATACGTGCACCCGTACACGCATACTCCAATGTGTAGTTTACTCTAGTGCACGTGGAATGAAGACATACGTGTGACGTTTGGTTTTATGCGTGACGATTGAGCCATATTTCAACAGATTTTTAATTATTCACATTTCAAAGAGAATTTTCCACCCTTGTATTTTCTTCCACTCAGCAGGGATTCCTTAACAGAAATAAAAGATCAGAATGTTTGTTAAAGGTTTGAGCTCTTGCTCCGGGGGTCTGTGGCGTTTATGACGAGTCGCTCACTCGCAGCTGCAGTGGTGAGAACACTAGTGAGCTCTCAAGGTCATGAATGATTCAATGCATTGATCGACATCCTTGTTTCCGCATCACAACTACTCAGCAGAGCCGCACATCTGTGTAGAAGGAAGGATGAACACTCTTTCGAAAAAATAGTTTATCTATGTCGTGCTATTAAAAAAAAAGGGTAAATGTGCAGTTTACAGTAGAATAAACACAAAGGTCATCTTTAGATTTTCATAAAAGTCCTAATGGATTCATATTTTGTGCTTTTAATTTTGACCTTTTCAGAACAAACACTGATATTGACCGTCTGTTTTGACGAGGAAGTGCACAAAGACTTTTTGATAAAATGATTTTAGTTTTTAAATGTCAGTGTTATTTATCTCACTTATTTGTCTAAAAGGAAAAAAAAACTCAGATCAAACATGGTGGAAATATAGAAAACGTGTTTCAAGAAACAAAGGGTGTGTTGTTTACTTTATTTAATGTATTCTTATTTGAATTAATGGAGTGGACAGGGTTGAACTTAGAATTGCCTAAAGCCTAAAGATGCTATATGATCAGAATTTTTTCTTTTTTTTAAAAAAAAATGGTAAAAGTAGTTGTTTTTGCTGGCTACCATATTCTAGTCGTAGCGAGCCAGAGACTCATTAGCCTTGTGTCTCATGTAAAAATTCTTCTTTTGACTCCCACGCAGTTACATTTGTGGAGCAAAAAAAAAAAGGGGAAAAAAAAGAAGCATTTTAACTACACGGAAGCTCTGCAGAGCTGAGGAGTTTAAATCTGTCTCTGGATTTGAAGAGACAAGCTGAAAAATCCTACGCATGTTTTCCTTCTGTAGTTTAATTTAATGTAAATCACTTATGTTTCGACTTAAAGAAGGATGGTGGTCATTTAGTGCTTTTTCTCCTGCTATCAGGTCTGATAGTTTATTTATTCATATGTATACATATATATATGTATATATATAAATATATATATGTTCTCTTCACTCTGTAGCCCTCAGACTTCCAGTAGCAGTCAGAGTCCTGTCACCTGCAGAAATACTCAGATTACTCTACAGTTGTGGGGTGTATCAGTGACACAAGACTGAGGACAGAGAACTGGTGGACCACTTTGTGGCACGTTGTGGAGACAATCATCTCATCTTGGATGTGAACAAAACAAAGGACGATTGTGGTTTGAACCTTCTATAATGAATCTTTGAAGAGACTTAAATCATTCCAACTAGTGCAATAACTGGATTTTCTGCAGTAATTTGAACTGATGTTGTTCTATAACATCTTTGTGACTTTCTCATTTCCAGCTACCAGCAGATTTGATTGATGGTTTGTGAAGAAATGTGAGGCGCTTGAAGAAACTGCCTCAAGTTTGATCAACAGTATTAGAAGGCTGTTAACAGTATAAAACCTTTGGTCACTTTGCATTTATTGGCGCCTGGTAGATCAAAGCATTGAAGGTGTAAAGACAGTAACGCGGGCATAGATGCGTTAAAAGATGTGAACGTCTTTTGTCTTTTTTCTGATTCGCAATTTATAATCTTTGTGAATGTCCAAATGTATTTAGGATACTTACTTTCTGACAGGCAGCAGAGTTCAGTTACAGTATGTGGAGCCTACTGCTTCTCTGATTTCTGACTAATATAGAAGTTATAGCTTTTAATTAGCATCAGCTGCCACTTTAAAAAGCAGCTAAAAGCTCCACCTGTCCACTTCATGAATACTTATAATGCTTTTATAGTTTTATAGTTGCAGTTATGAAGTTGCAGTTTCCATGCACAGATCGTGAGTTCATATTACAGTAAGAGGGAGTAATTACAGAAATTCCTTTTTCTGCTGGATTTTAATCATAAAAACACTTCTGTCTCGTAACCTGCAGCGCTTTAGTTTGGGATTTTGCATTTTAAGGGGCAGATAGAGGCTCATGGTGCACTTAATGAGAAAATGAAAAAGTGATTTACAGTCACTGTTTCAAAATGAATTTTCAGTTTAAACATAAAAAAACAAGAAAATAGATTGTTATATAGTTCTTGGAAAGAAAATCCAGTCGGAACTGAAGAAAATCTGAAATTGGAGCTGTTTTAAGAAGATTGTAATTGGAACATCTCTGGATATAAATAAAGCTTTGTAATTGTCCCCTGCAGATGCGGTCACCTCCTGCTAGCTGCTGAAATCTGTTCCTTTATCATGTTAGAACTCCCAGTTTCAACCCAGCCTACTCCACACTGGCCAGAGAGGAAAAGCTTTTCGCTGATGAAAACTTTTTCCAGAAAAACTTTGTCTTTCCTCAGTTTTAAAGCAGGAACCAGGAGCAAAACAAACTCCCCACATGGCGAGAAAGTGTCCCTGATATAAATACAGTATTGTTGAGATCATCTGGAGCCTTCAGAGTATCGCTGGGCATTTTGGTGGTTTGCTTTTTGTTCTTTTTTTAACTTTCTTTTCACAACAATTAAATGCCAACATAGGACATATACAATTTGATGATTTTAAGTTATAACAAAGGAGTTGTTGTTAGTCTTTATGAACAAAATATTCAAATACTCAGTCATCTGGGGACTTGCAGAATGCACCACCAGTTCCCATATTCCAGTGAGCAGAGGTGTTTCACACTTCCACATAACTGCCTGATGTACGAAGAGCTTCAGGCCAAAACACACCGGCACACATCATTAGTCGTCGCTATTTTTATCTGTTGTAACTTCGACACTGGTGGTGCTAACTGGCTGCATGTTGGAACCCAATCCAGTTCAATTCACTTCAGTTAATCCTTATAAACACTCTAAGAGAAATCACACGTTGCAGTAACTGTAAGCATTTAAAGCAGCACAAAGAAACATTTGTCTTTTTTTTTTTTTAGCTCAGTGGACCCTCTTATAGGCGTGAACCTGTCCAGGATAACTCTTGTTTGGTCTCTTACTCCTTCAGTCTCTCATTTTCTCCTCCAGCACAGGTTTCTTGGGACCCCTAATTGCCTCTGCCATAATGTTCTCTGCAGCTCTGTGAGCTAAATGCATTAATGTTGCTGTGTGACATAAGCGACACACAACTGTCACAAGGATCTCTTGTAGCGGACTGCGCTGCAGCAGATCTGACTGAAACCTCAGTTGGTGGATCTCGTCACTATGAAGAGTTTGCTCTGTGATGTCCACTGTAGTTTTGATTTTATGAAGAATCCTTCTTTGCACAACCAGCCCTGGAGTCTCCAGGACAATCCCCAGGACAGAGCCAACCTTCTTTATCAGTCGGTTCAGTTTTTTTCTGGCTCTAATGATGCTACTGCAGCAGATGATTGCAGATGAGACTGCACTCTCCAGCACAGACTTGTGACTTTAGTCCCTTCAGCCACTTACCTGTGTGCTCAGGTGTGCCCTGCAGAGCCACATTTCCTCTTGGTGCTATAGGGCCTGTTTGTTTTCAGCGTTAGATATGCAGAACACAGAGGGACGGAATAATTACTTAGTAACTTGCGAAAAGCTCTGAGGCATTGAGGTTCTGTCTCCCGTTGGTTGAAATGTGGTTTTTCATGTGTTGAAAGCTCCCATTAGTGAACTGTAAAAATAACTTGTTCAAAACAAAGTTGTTCAAGAGGAGAAAACACATACACACACACACACACAATTGCAAGTAGTGTTCTTTTGTAATGAACACCACATTTTGGCTTATTATGGAAACATCTGTTTTTTTCATATGCTGACAATAATGAATCTTAACAACATCTGCGTGTGAAAGATGCAGATTAAAGAGTGAAAACTGAGAAGATAATGAAGTGAATACACAGATTTGCAGGAGGCCATGATTTTATTTCAGAAACCACCTTTTGTTGGGTTTTTTTGCATCTTTAAATGAGCGCTTCTCAGCCTTCTGTGACGTTGGAATAACTTCAGAAATCAGAAACAGGTTGACTGACTGGTCGTCAAATGTTAAAATCCAGACTTCAGCAGTGGAAAGCTACATCTGCAAGGATGTACCAGCACGCCCAGTGATCCCACTCACAGATATTCCCGATGGCAGTGACTCATGTATTTTTAGCCTTGGTTGACATTTTGAAGTCTTTATTTGACAATTATTATTATTTTTAAACCATTTGTGTTTGCAGTTTTTGGTTTTAGTTTATTACAATTTCCCATAAGTTAAACTTTTATATTTCATTTGCTGAATACTTGATCCGACATGTAATTGGATGACATACCACGTTACAGAGCACTAGCGGCCTGTGGACCCAAACAAAGACGGACATCTGCATCTTTAATAGTCACTTTGTTGTTCTTGTTAAGCCTGTAATGATAAGTTATGACTTGTAAAACAGTTCTGCTGGGATGCTTTAATATATTTGCTAATTTTTTTTATTTTTTGTCTTTGCGTGGTTGCATCAAGGGTCCTGGTGTTTATCCACCGCTGCATTTCCAGCTTCTGTCAGAGCAGAGATGCTCTGTTTCAGCAGTTGGGCATCTGTTGCCTTCTTAATTCCTTTTCCGTTTGTTCATACACAACCCTGTAAATACTGGAAAATTAAATAAAATTATTAAAGCCATTCCCAGGCCAAATTAGTTTGTTTTTTACACAGACATGAAGGGTAATGTAATTCAGTTAAACATATCTGCCACAAAATCTATATTTAGACAGCATTGCTCTGTTTTTCTTATAAACTGTCGGGGTGTGTCTACAGCAGGCGGGTTGAATACAGTATGTTATTGTAAAATAAATTATAATCATTAATGCAATTTCAGGACAGAGCACAAATGACAAAATTAAAAGTACAGTTTGTGGTTATTTTGTGCATGTGTATATATCTTCTAGTATTCTGTTTCATCCTGGGCTAAATCGTCACCATGGTTACCGCTAAAGCGCTGGTTGTTGTTTACTTTATCAACCAGCTTAGTTGCCAGATTTCACACTAGTTCCAAATTATTTATTGATTATTTTATTAATAAAATTAGGCTTTTGTACTAAAATCCCCCCAAAAATTCTTGTATAATCGCAAATTAAAAAAAAGAGCTAATTTTGCAACATTTCGTAAAATGTTGGATTTTGCAAGATCACATCTTTTTTTCATAAAAAAGGGAATTTTTGTCATAAAATCTTAAATTTCACAAAAATAGCAAGCTTTATAAAATTGAAGCTTTACTACTAAAATTATTTTTTTCTTGTAAAATCACAAATTTAAACAAAAACTAATTTTGTTATAAAATTTCTAATTTTGCAAGATTGACTGTTTTTGTGAAATTTAAGATT